>JAFFZR010010654.1:21980-45740 GCA_018397195.1 Lethrus apterus | reverse complement strand
TAATTCTTTTTGAGTTATAGATAATTAAGTATCCTAAAACCTGTATTAGACAAAATAAGATATTTTCAATTTTAAAACAGCCTGTATAATATAACGAGGATATTTGGTATTGGCCGTTTAACTTGAAGCATTGTTAGTATTATGCCAAAGAACCGGTACGAAATAATCGTTAATAAAAACGTTATTAATTTCCAAAGAGATCTACCTAAGTTCAAATTAATTGTTTTTTCCTAAAAGTGGAATATCTCAAAAACCACTCAATTTTAGTATGGTGTCTGCAGTATGAACTTTCCCTATTTTGTAACGAGGAATCTGAAAATGTGACAATATACAGGGCGTTCCGTTTCAAATAACAAAGTTGTATAATGTGCAGGAAAAACTAAACACGCTGTATGTTTTAGAATAACTTTATGGTGTAGAGTACTTGACTCCAAACAACTTTTACTTGTAACATTTTTTAATCAAGTGAATAGGTAAGGCGTAATAGACCGATCCCAGATAATTGGCTCGCCCGGTATATTCTGGTTAACAATCACTTTAGAATTTTAGTATAAACTACAGGTAATACATCATATCCAGATACTTACTATTCCTAAATAAATTTACTTCAAAGGTATTACGTCAATGGTATTACTATTATATATCTTATTTTGTCTAACACAGGTTTTATGATACTGAATTACCTATAACTCCAAAAGAATTAACTTTAGCTATAGGGAATGTTATACGCGATCGAAAAAGAACTTAAAACTTGATCAAATGGCATAAAAATATACAGGCTGTACCTTTTGAAAAAAACGAGTTTTAGCCTTTTAAAGATGCTACAATTCATTATCAATTTTGAAACACCCTGTATAATATAACGAGGATATTTGGTATTGACTGTTTAACTTGAAGCATTGTTACCATTATGCCAACGAAACGTTACAAAATCGTCGTTAATAAAAACATTATTAATTTTTAAAAAGAACTACCTAAATTAATTTTTTTTACCTAAAAGTAGAATATCTCGAAAACCGCTCAATTTTAGTATGGGGTCTGTAGTATAAACTTTCCCTATTTTGTTTCGGGGAATCTGAAAATGCGACGATATACAGGATGTTCCATTTAAAATAACAAAGTTGTACAGTGAGATCGAAAAAAAGATTAGTCAACGTACAGGCAAAACTAAACACCCTGTATATTTCAGAATAATTTTATGGTGTAGAGTACTTGACTCCAAACAACTTTTACTTGAAACATTTTTTAATAAAGTGAATAGGTAAGACGTAATAGACCGACCACAGATAGTTGGCACACCCGGTATAGTTTCTCGTAATGCGAATAATTCTCATCATTGCAATTAAAATGAGAAGTTTCAGTAGAACTGACAGGTGGGAACATAATGGCCAGATTGAAAGGGAACTTTCAGGAATTATGCTAATGGGGACATCGAGGGGAATAACGAACAAGAGGTAACGATTGAAAATAATGAAGAAGCCATAGCTGGAAGAACTAAAACAGGCTGTAAGTGATTAAAAAGCTAGCAATGTAAAACTCAAACTCTAACTCTGAAAAATTAGAAGAATCGCACTGAGAAATAGGGTAACAAAGAAATAGGCGATTTAGAAACACAACATACCTTGGGATTTATCGAAAGAAGACTAAAGATGATGGCGCGATTTACATGGAAAATACAAGATCAGCCATACAGATATGGGGAGCAAAAATACAAAGAAGGAGGAAAAGTGGAAAACCAAGACAAATTTTGGATAAAATTCTAGATAAGATAAGATAAGATTGGAAGCAAAGACATCGGTAAGAACAGAACCCAACCTAATCGAACCAACATTTTGAATTTGTTGGCGAGATTGGGAGGGGTTATCGTTATCATACAAGTAAAAAAAAATTCAGTCCAATCATCGAACAGAACCCAACTGAATTTGGCTAGTTTGTGTAACGCCCAAGCTTACCAACTTGGCCAAAGATCAGGCATTTCAGAAATTTATTCGTTGTAAGATTTGTATTTTTTTTTCGATTTCCTCACCACACCTTCTTCCAAAATATTTCGCTTCTTCATTTCTAATTTTCTTCTTGTTCTTCTTTGTCTTTTTCTTCTTGTTCTTGCATTCTATCTCGCTTTCCTCACCAGACCTTCTTCCAAAATATTTCGCTTTCATTTCTAACTTTTTAAATGTTTCTCACCGTATTTAACCCTTTTTTGTCAAGTAATTTTTTCTTCTTTGTCTTCTTGTTCTTCTACATCTGCTTCATGTTCTTCTTCATCTTTCCGTTTTCTTCTTCTTCTTTTCAATTTGTACCCTCCCATGGCGTTGGAGTGTAAAATAATTTAAGAACAAAACTAGTTCAAAAAAGAACAATATTTTAAACTTTCCCATCGAGATTCTTTCTATATCTTCACATTTATACCAACATTGTCTCCATTATTTTGCACGCATTTCTTCCACAGTTGCATAATTTCCCTTTATTCTCCCCTGTTGTATTCCTTTTTTCTCCTAGTTCCAAATCTCAAATTTTATGGCGCGAGGCTGTTTATTAATATTTGAAAATATCCAAGAGAGAATAAAAGGATTGAAGAAAATGGAACAAACAACGACAAAAGCTAAAAGTTTCCAAATTGTTCCTACATTAAAGTCCACCTGTGGCAACTTTTACAATAATATTGGTCTTCGTAATTAATTTTTTTTTTGTAATGAAATTTTGGATTTTTTTTTTTTTGAAGATTTGTTTTGAAAGCTTCAGTAAATTCTATACATTTTTCCAAATCTCTTCCAATTCCAATTTCAACCAATTCTAAAGGCGACAAATTGAAATTGTGCCAAGAATTCCAAGCCTGGTTTATTGTAAAAGGTTTTTAATTTTCCAGGAAAAGGAAAGGTATTTTATGGCAACACCAACTGATGTTATTGGGTTTATATTCATATCAGTTGGATTTGTGTCGAGTACATTGATTAGATGGAGTTGGATTGGTTGGATTAAGTTGGATATTTTTATAAATGTTGTTATTTCTATTGGGAAGGTGTTTAAGTTACAAAATCTAGAATGCATGTGTTTGAAAATAAGTGTTTTAATACAAAATCTAGGTACCGAGCATTTGAAAACAAATGTCTAATAAATCTTGAAAACAAGATTGAATACAACAAATTCTAGAGTGCCAAGTTTACAGTTGTCGATGGCTTCGCCCTCTATCGTTAGTTCTGGCATAAAGAAGTTTTGCGGGAAAGAGAAGAAATGTTGAAAAGCAATTTTAAAATGTGGGCGGTATTATTTTTTAATAATATTCAATTGCTTTTTCCATTTTATTTATTTGTTGCTTGTCTCTTAAATTTACATCCAGATTTGTTGGGTTGATAAGTTTTTTATCTTCCTTTGAGACTTTTTTTTTTCAAAATTGCTGTTTTGCACTGTATTTTTCCCTCCAGATGACCCTTTTCCCCCAGTTAGTATCTCCTGCCTTTTCCTCTGCTTTTTTCTCAGTGTTTCCTTCACCTTTTCCCTGCCTGTTTTTCTGTATTTTCCCTTAGTTTTTCCCTGCCTGTTTCTCTATATTTTCCTCTACCTTTTCCCTTGTTTTCACCCTCCCATTTCCCATCTTTTCCCTGTTTTTCAATTGATTTTCCTGGCTTTCCTCACGTACTTTTCCCCGTCCTTTCTACAGTCATTTCCAGGCCTTTTCCTCTTTCTTCCCTCGTCTTTCCCTTTCTTTCTCCCGTCTTTCTCCCATCTTTCTCCTTCCTTTCTCTGTATTCGCCCCCCATTTTCGTTGTTTTCTGTCGGCAATTTTTTTTTATTGTTTTCTTTTAACAGATCTGGGATTTATTTGTTTTCCATTTCGGAGACGTCCTGTATATTTAATGTTTGAAAGACGACGTGTGCTTAATACGACATTTTCGTTTCAGATTGAAAAATGTATCCTTGGTATAGAGATTCCGTCGGCGGGCAGCTGGGGCAACTATGTGGGCCCATGGCCACCACGATTAAGACTGAAAACGGTTACAACGACTGCATGCTGGCCCTAGACTACGCGACCCAGAGCAAGGTAAGTCATTTATTACAACTTACTGTGACGATTCAATTGCACCGTTTAATTCGATACGACGCCACCGACTTTCCAGCGTAAATGACGCTTCCGTTTCAAGCGGAAGTCACGACGCACGGCGTTTTACGCACCGATACGTCGTTAAAACGTTCCGCTCGCCTCGTGTTACGAAAATTTCGTGGCCGAGGGCCGACCCCTTCGAAATAATTAAGAGGATGGGGTCGCGTAATTTTCACTTGTTTGTACAAGTGATTTTAAAACGTCGGATCCGGCGTGTTTTCTGCGTCTTGTTTGCGTAAGTTGACCGGAGAGTCGGCCCCCACGAACAACAAGAAAAGGGGCACGTGCCTCGATTTAACGTCGGAGTGCTGGTTTCCGTTCGCGTTATTTTAATCGAGTTTTCTTCGGGTTTTTGGTCGGAGGTTGTTTACGGTCAGATGCGCGCATAAATTAACGAAATAGATGAGGAAATGTTTTAAATTGGGTGTGTGCGCGCTTAAAATAAAAAAATATATATCTTGTTAAAAAATCCAGAATGCGTGTATGTACTTGGAAATAGTGTTTGATACCAAATCTAGATGGCGTGTTTTTGTAAACAATACTCTATGGGTTTAAGAGTATTTAATGTTCTCCCAAAACATGTCCTTAAAAATTATTTTAAAATAGAATATTATTATTATTATTTATTGTATAGTGTGCTTTTGAAAACATGTATTTAATGCAACCAAATCTAGATGACCTGCATTTGAAAACAAGTATCTAATAAACTTACAAAATCTAGATGGCCTGTTCTTGAAAAATTTGTATTTTCAAAATCTGGACGGCGCGGCGTGAACGTATAATGAACTTAAATATTTAGATGGTGTGTGTGTGTATTTAAAAGCACATTTCGAATGGTTTTTTTTTCTCGTTTGTTCATTAGTAATTATTTTTTTATATTTCTATGGTATCTCTATTTTTTTTGTATTTGCATATTTTTGGTTTGATTAGATTTTGTCATTTTTCGTTTTATCGTTCTTCATTTGTTTTCCCCTTGATTTTTCGTACTTCATTTTCTTGTCAAGTAGACTTTCGTATTGTTCAAATTGTGTTTTTCAGTTGCTTTTAGTGTTTTATTTTTTTCGTTTCAGTTATTTTGTTGTTATTTTGTTGTATTGTTATTTTGGGCGACAAAAAACCTAACAGTCTAGATTTTAGATTTTATTGTCATTATGTTGTATTTGATTCTTCATTTCCTTTGTGACGTGGCATTCTGGTTTGGTTTGTAATTGTCGATTCTTTCGGCCTCTTTCGTTGGTTCAGGTCTGAAGATGTTCTACGCGAAAGTGAAAAAATACGTAAAAGCATTTTTAAAATGTGGAGGGCAGAATTATTTATTTGTTTTGCATTTTATTTGTTGTTTTTAGTAGTTTTTGAATTTCTTTCGTTTTCATGTTTTCTTCGTGCTGTTTTTTCCATTTTGAAAATTTTCAACGAGTGTTATGTTGTTTATCTTTTTTCCCGTGTTTTGTTGCTTTTAATTTCGTTGATTTGTTCTTATCGAGGTGGCCTTCGTGTTTCATGTTCAGATGTTTTTTTTTGTTTTGCTCTCGTTCCATCTTCACCCTGTTGATTTTGCTACGTTTCGTTTCTTTTTTTGTTGTTTTCTTTTCAGATATTTCTGTTTATTCGTTTTTACCAGTTTTTTTTCGATTTAGGTTTTCGTGTTATCCATTTTTAGATTTATTTTCACCTTGTTCTTTGTTTGTTTTATTTTGTCAGTTATTTTGTCTTGTTCATTTTGTTTTCTTTGCTTGGTTTAGATATTTTTTATCGGTTGTTTTTTGAGTAACTTTTCATGTTTTTTTTTCTTTCTTTGTTGTTGATTCGCATTTGTTTTATTTTTTATGCGTTTCAATTTATTTTCTTTTAGATGCTCTATTTTTTTTTAACACCTTTCTTGCTCTTGTTTCAATTCTTTTTAACGCCGTTATTTTGTTACACATACTTTTTTTATTGTTTTTACATTTTTTTAAATGTTTTTTTTCTTTGTTTCCGTTGTGCCATCTTTGTTTCTATGGTACTGTTTTTGTTGTAAGACTTGAAAGAGGTTATGCATTAGATTTTTATTTGTTGTTTTATTAAAGTTTGAAGTTTAAGCAGTTGGTGTTGTTTGTTTATAGCGCTGTTTTTTGTTTCCCTTTTCTTCTGCAGTTGTCAGTTTGTAGACGTTGTTTTTGAATTTTCAAAGTTGATGTTTTTTTTTTTTATTATTATTATTCGGTAATTTTTCCCTAAGGTTAGTTTCTTTTTTTTACTTCAGTTTAATTTTCAGGGGTTCAGAGGTTGGTTAGATTTTTTAGTTTTTTAGTCCATTTAACCATTACATTTATTTTGATCATTTTGTTTAAAAAAGAGGCAAAAAAGAAATCACTTGATGTGTTTTCCAGTGTTCTTTTGTTTTGATTCTCATTTATTTTGTTTTTTTATGTCTATATTTGTATTTTTTTTATTGGATTATTTTTGTCGTTTATAATTTTTTATTCGATTATTTTTTTCATTTTGTTATTTTGATTTGTACTTGATTTTAAGTTGTTTTATTCCTCATTCTTTTAAATTCACTTGCCTTTTAGTTGTTTTAGTTTTCGTTTGTGCTCGATTTTTTCGTTTGTTTTAATTGCTTGGTTGTTGTTTCGATGTTCGTTTTCATATGTATTTTAATTAAATTGTTATCGTTTTGTCATTAATTGTATTTTTGCTTATTTTTGTTGTTTGCTTATTTTTCTGTTTTGTTCATTTGTTTCTTTTCATGTTTTATTTTATGCCATGTTTGTTACTTTGCTTTTGTTGCTTTATAAGGGTTTTTGATTTTAATTTGTGTTTCAAGGTTTTCTATTTTTATTTAGTCTTTTTTAGCACTTTTAGCACGCTTTTCTTGTTCTATTGAGTAATTTATGCTTTCTTGTTTATTTTTTAATTTGTTATTTGAACATTTCATGGCTTCGTATTTTTATAAAAAATGTTTTTATTATTTGTATTATTTTCTTTTGAGTTTTTTCTTTTTTGTTCCTTAGCAGACAAAGATCATCATAAAAAGTTGATAATACCGTTTATTGTTAATGTCATCGTATTTTTAATTGACAAAATATTTAAAAATAATTCTCACCTGATATACAAGCAGCTGCACGTAAATAATTGGTTTCGTGGCGTCGAGGTGTTAAAATATAAATTATTAATATCTTTAGATGACTTTAATTATTGAAGATTTTTGAGATCTTTTATGAAATTATCTACATAATTTGCGATTATCAACAAAATCCCCCAAAAGTCTGATAGAAATTGAATTAAAAGGAAAAATCTGTACTAACTCACATTCCAGTTAACGTTGCATTTTTAAATCTTTAATCATTTTTTTTTGTTTTTATATTTAATTCCCGTTAGTTCTCTTCCATTCTTCGTTTTTAATATTTTTAGCACACAGCACACTGACACTGACAGTCTTCATATTGTTATTTTTATATTGCTTTGTTTTTTATATACCATGGACCATCGTATAGCATATTCGCGAAAAACTATATTTCTAATCATCTTAAGAACTTGAATCTAGCGGTCAATAATCTACAGTGGAAGTACTACAAAATAGCTGTTCTATTTTTTCGCTCCGACCGGCGTCAGGACGCCAAAAAGTAAAAAAATTATAATTTTATGTATTTTTTATCAAGTCACTAGGAATCAAAATGTCACAGACAACGCATTTCTGATATTAAAAATTTTGAAGGGGTCATAGATTTCAAATTAATTGGCCTTTTATAATTTACGGTAAGAAAATGTGAGTAATTTATTGCGACAACCCTCAATGACCCTAAATCCTGGTTGACAATGGTCGCTTAACCGCAAACAACCCATTGGAAATCATAAATGGTGCTGCCGAAGAACTGCGGGTGCTTTTCATTTCAGAACCGGACTTAATAATTTATTTTAAACCCGGTTTTCGGTAAAATAAATTACGTTCGATGTTTAAACATTATTATAAGTCTACAATGCTTTCATTTCTTCTTGGATAACTTTCAAAAAAACGTCTGTGTATTCGACAAAATAAACAACGGCAACAACTATGAAATAACTAAACGTTCCGACGGTTTTAAATTCGAAAGGTACTGGCGGTTCGGTCCTGGATTTGTTAGGATCGACGACACCCAGCTTGCACCAGATGTGCATCAGAATGAGTTTTATTGGAGACCCTTGTAAATCAGATTGCTACCACCGTTTGATTTGACTCCTGTCATTTTGAGTTTGTACCATAAATAATGCTATTATTGTTGGATATTAAATTACGATTTATTCAGTTATTATCCGAATTTAAATGCCAACTTTTGTATAATCAAAATCTACATATCATGGAGGCGAGGCTGTAAAAAAAGAATCCGGATTGCTTTATTACTTTGATAATAAAACGCTATCAGAGTCAAATTTCACATTGATTATATTTTTTAAAAAATTATTCGGCCATTTTGTAGATTGGAAATTTAAGATTATGCCTTCTAATTTTCAGATTTTTTTGACAACTAAAAGGGTTTTATTTTGAATATGCTATACGATGGTCCACCCTGTATTTATTTTGCTTTTATTGCTTAGAATTCTTCGCCAATTTTAACGTACATTTTACATCGAGTCGTGCGCTTTTATTTATCGTGGACTCTTCGCGCGAATTAATATGACAAGTTCAAGTTGAATAACACGCATTGATAATCACCTAGACTAGTCTACTAAATATGGTCCGCGAGGGTCAACATTCCCTGTTAGCAGAACGAAAGGTCGCTCGCGACGTTGATGGCAAGTAACTTCTCTTTTTGCCGTCCGCCTCGTTGTCATTATCACCATCATCATCGATCGACGTGATTATCATCGTCGTCTTAAGAGTTATTGGGGCTAGAAGCGTTACGCCGAAAGTTGTGCGTAAACGTGCAAACATCCGATGAGGTTAGGTTTTTTCGAAGCGCACACTTTCGAGGAAGAGTGAACTTCCAGTTCAACCAATAGAACTTATTTAATTTTGAAAATTAAAAATATAAAAATGAGTTTTTAGCACTGTTACTGGGCGTCTTGAAACGATTTACTACGTTTGTGACGTTTCGAACGATTGATTCAAATTAGAGTTCATTCGCGTTTAGTCGTGATTTATTTTGAATTTTTGTCGTTTGTGTTCGATCGTAACTCAAGATTTATAAAATAAAAGAAAATACAGTCGGAATAAATTGACCGATGATGATGCAACGAGGTTAAAGTCAAGTGGGAATGTCGAGATTATTTTCGTTGGTATAAAATATCCTATAGAACCGACAGTGTAGGTTTTCACGCTGTTGATCGATGGTTTCTTATTTTGGGTTTCTCTGGGATGATTCGCCCTGAATCTGGCAGTAGGTGACGAAACGTTTCTATGAAATTCACGATGCGTCGTAAATGGAAACTACTAGTTTTTTTAAGATCATGAAACAATGGGTCGTTTGATCCAATGTCACGTTATGGAAAAGAAATCCTGAAGATGTTACAGTTTTTGGAACTGATTCTTTAAAAAAATTGGGAAAATTTTGCATGATTTTTTTTACTTACTTAATTCTTGTGCTACGTATATTTTTACGGGTGTAAAGCTGGTGTTGGAGTTGGGTGTTCTCTTGGACTTCTTTTCCATAGTTGTTCGATCTGTTTCTGTCTTCAGCCCAATGATCACGCTTTGCGTTAGTTAACTTCTTTTTTTCGACCGTTGCCCGTATTTCCGCGTTTCAAAATTTTCTTGTGTCTCCCCCTACTTCTCTTATTGTTTCGTATGCTTTCCAAGTTCTTCGCCCATTCTTTTATTGTGTCCATATCATCTTCCCTTTTTCTTGTGTCTTTTGGTGGTTTTCCAAGATACCGATCAATATATTAATATTGGTGAAGCCTTTTTAAACATTCAGTGTCTTTTAGGACTTTATTTTGTTTCCTAGGGATGTATTTTTAAAATAAATACTTTTTCTCTGACTGTTGTTTTTCCAACAATATCCTTATATAGCTTCTCATCTTTGTTGCTCCTGGGTGTTTGAATTTTCAAACTCGTTCCAAATTCTCGTTCTCGTTCTCTCAATCTGTAAGTTGTGTTGTTTCTTATTGCTGCTGATCGCCATACTTCTCTCTTTATGTTGTATTTAGTTTTTCTGCAAATCTATGGGTTTATATTCCAGCTTTGACTATTCCCATACGTCTCCTGAAAGATGGAAGGAAGAGGACGCACCACTTCCTTCCATCTTGTCGTCGTGACTTCCACACATCTTCTGATGTAATTCTTTCATCTTCTCCCAATTCGACACCACTGCCTCCTTCTTCTCCCTCGTCTTCACTTCCTCTGTCACTCACCCTAATAGATCCTCACTTCTCCGTCCCCTTGCCATGACTTTATATCATAGTACCTGCCTCCACCGACAAGAATAAATATTTGCTAAATTACTGAGAAGTGTAATTGCTCTATATTTGCCGCATTCTTAGCTCTTTCCTTTTTCGTATGTGGGCGTTATAATGCCTTTTTGCCACTCTTCAGGCTTCAGGCTTCTTGTAATACTGCATTCATTATTTCTCTCGTATTTTCTAACGCATTGTCTGTTAGTTAGATATTTCATTGGTGATTCCGTCATCGCCAGGTACTTTCTCATTTAACTTTTTTGTCGCTTCCTTCATTACCATTGGGAGTTATTTCTATGTCCGATTCAGTTATTTCTAATCTGTTGCTTCTCGATGTCCCTGTGCTTTCTTTTATGTCTTTGCCCTCCAGAAGTTCCTTGAAATATTCTCTCCCCCTTTCGGTGACGGTCATTCTGGTCTTTTATGTTTTTGAGAACTGCTTTTTTCTTTTATGTTTCGAACTGTTCCATAAAATAGTTTTTGATGTTTTTGTTACTCTGGCATTTTTCCTTCGTACTCTATCCATGACTGTTTCCTTTTATGATCTTTTTTACTTGTATTTTCGTTTTTTATATTATTAGTAGTTTTGAGTTTTCTTTTTTTAAATAGTGTTTCCATGTCCGTTTCTTTTTTTGCCTTTCCATCAGTGGGTTCTTTTATTGTCTCTACACCGTGGCTGCAATAATTATTGCGTGTTTTATTCCACAAATTCTCTGTGTTCTCTTGCTGTATTTTGTGTTTTCTAATTACTTCAGGCATTTTTTTTTATTTCCGGGGAGTCTGAAGCACTTTATCTTCCTATTTGTGACGAACTTTATTTCATTCCCTTTTTTCCCTCTACCATGTAAGTCATCAACAGCAGATAATAATTCCGTCCTTCCTTTTCTTTCCCCTTCCTCTCCCCTTCCTCTCTTTACTTTTACGTCATTTATTTTGTGGCATATTTCTCGGTTTATTAGTAAGTAGTCTATTATAGATTTTTCATTCTTGTGTTGTTATACATGTGATCGTCTTTTGTTTGGATTGATTTGAATTTAGATGGCTTTGGGATGAGTTTTGAAGACTTGATTTCTGTTGTTTTTAGTTGGGTTGGGTTTATATTGAATTAATTTTTTTTTGTTGTTGTTTAAAACAGTGAATAAGATTTAATTGGATTAATGAAAGATGTTAACACTTTTTGTTTAAATTGTTTTCGTTGGTAGAATTTATAGGAAGATCGAGCCTTCCTATAAATTCTACCAACGAAAACAAGTATGATGAATTGATATTTGCAGTAGCAGATAACGAAAATTTGTTTTGCGAAATAGAATTCAACCCATCGAGTTTTGAATCTTGCCCTTGAAACATGACTCTGGCCATGAACACTCGATTGTCATTACGCTCATTACATTCAAGGCCTACTTCGAATAAAACCGACGTTTATGTCGAAATGGGAATTTGGAATTTGCGTTTACAAACGTAAAAATCACTGGTTGAAGACGCGCGACGACCGACGCGACTCGGACGTTTCGATTGCATTTATTTCAATGAGGACTTTTTACGTCGGGTCGACTGTCAACTGTTTAAAAATGCGGACAGTTGAATAAAATGCGGACAGATGGACAACATAATATTAGCGTTTAAAAATTTTAAATTCTTCAGCTGAAAACGGTGTTTTTTGTCGTTCGGCCGAAAAACGAAACTTCTACATCGAAACGGCCGCGATTTACGACCCGCTCGATTTAAAATCCGGCGACATATGAATAAAACAAACGCGCGAACATCAGACGTCGTCGTCGAACGAGTTATGTAATTCCATTGTTTTGCGTTTGACCGTTGGGGGGGCGTGGCCGACGGTCCAGGTCTCGCCGATTGGTCGCGCAGTTGACAACTGTGACAGTTGAAGTACAATTTCATGAATTGCACCGCTGCACACACACACACGCATACACTCGAACGAACTCGTACATGCTTGAATTTCAAATATCCGAGACGCCATTGCGCGCGTTTTTTTTTTCCTGTAGTTTCGTCACCCCGCCGCCCTCCGCCCGAATCGCGCGGCCCTTCGGGCGTTCGTCAACCGCACGGCGAAAACAAGAGAAAAACAATTGAGTTACAACCGGTAATAAATTTATACGCCGTCGGCTGACAGTTACGACGACTCGTCCGTCCGCTGGATAATCTAGTGGCATGTGAAAATGCCTTTTACCTTAATTAAGGATTAATTCTGGCCTAATCATCGTCGTCGTAATTAAGAAAAAGGAAAAACGTGGGGAACATATTTAATGAACGCAGATGATCCCCCTTCGCGTTTCGCGACGTGCTTCGACGACGTCTAGTTGGGGTAATTCGGATGATGGGTCAGAGGACGAAAACACTAACAGAGAATTTATTTTTTCCTTACTGTTCAAGGTTTGAAAAATAATAAATAAAATAAGTATTTATTACGAATTAGCGAACCCAGCATTTAATGTTTTCAACTACTAACTACCCAGCCCAACGTTAAAATTTTTAAATATTAAAAAAAAATCCTGTCCTGTCAAATTTTTCTTGTTTGGCTTTTTAATTTGACTTAATTTTTTAATATTATTTTTTGCAGTTAACAATTCTTCTTTTTAATTACTTTGAATATTAATTTTCTAGATTTTTTAATTTTTTAAAATTTTTATATTATATATTATTATTATTATTATTAATATTTGATATCATTTTTTAAATTGTCAGTTAATTTTATTTTAATATTATTTGTTTTCTTCAATTTATAATGTTTGTTTTTAATTAACTTAATTTTGCATTGAGAATTAATTTATATTTAATATTTTTTTGCAATTTTAAAATGTTTTTTTTTTTAATTTCCAGTTAACGTTAGAAATATTTTTTCTTTTGTGTTGTTAATGTTATTTGGTTTTTTAATTGGAATTCATTTGAATATTTTTCTTGTAATTAATAATTCATCTCTTTAATTAGTTTGAATACTAATTTCGTAGATTTTTTAATTTATTTCTTTGTGTCCGTCCAATTTATTTATTTATTTATTTTTTTTTTGATTATTTGATATTAGTTTTTGATATAATTTTTTAAATTGTGAATTAATTGGATTTTAATATATATATTTTTTTCTTCAGTTTAGACTGTATTTTTTATCAATTAACCTAATTTGCATTGAGAATTGATTTATTTTTAATATTTTCCGCAAATTTACAATGTTTTTATTTTAATTAATTTATTTATTAATTTTCTCTATTTTGAATTTATTTATTTTTTCGTATCAATCCAAATTAATTTTTGTGATTTTTTTAAATTTTATGGATTAATTCCAAATTAATTTGTTATTAAATGTTACAGTGTTTTAGTATTTTTTTTTCAAATTTACATTTTTCTTTTTAATCGGCTTGCACATTTATTTTTTTTTGTAATGAGAATTAATTTATTTTCAATATTTTCCGTATTTTTAGAATGTATTTTAATTAATTTAATTATTAATTTTCCTCAATTTTACATTGATTTATATTTTATTTATTTACGTTTTCCCATCAATCAAAATTCATTTTTGTGATTTTTTTAAATTTTATGAATTAATTCCAAATTAATTTGTTTTTAAATTTTTCAATGTTTGTATTTTAATTAATTTAATAATTAATTGTTTTTTTGCTTTAATTCAGAATTAATATGATTTTAACGGTTTTTGTTTTGCAATATTACTATGTTTATATTTAAATTAATTTAATTAATAATTTCCCTCGTTTTTATTATTTTTTAAAAAATATAAAAATTTATCCAAATCTATTTTTGTGATTATTTGACATTATTTTTAATTTGATTTTATTAATTATTAATTCAATTCATTTTGTTTTTAAATTTAATAAATTCAATTTTGAATTTATCCAATTATTTTTTTGTACCTTTTGTAACTCGACGGGTCTCAACATTAAAAATATTATTTCTATTTTAATATTTAACTGTTAAGTTGGTATAACTGTAATTTTTTGACGTTTCGAACTTTTATAAATTTCAATATTTTATTTATTTATTTTTGTATTATGTTATTTCAATAATGATAACAATAATCTTCTTATTTCAATCCGTTTTTGTGTTCTTTTAAATTGCCAATTAATTTTATTTTAATATTTCTTAAAATTTTTTACAATGTTCACATTTGAATTAATTTAATCATCAATTTTTAACGTTTAATTTTGTAATTTAGTCATTTAATTTATTAAATTAGTTTTTATATTATTTTTTGTTTGTTTGTTTGTTTGTTAAAATTACGAATTATCTTGAACCCTTCGTTCGATTAATTAAAAATCCCACACATTAAGAGTTAATTAGGCGATTTTTTAACGAGTCGTCGATATTCGATAAATGAGTCTTGTCACTGCAATCAGCAGAAGGTGTAGCAGGTGCACGAATCCCCTTATAGACCTGCAAACAAATCAATTTCGTAATGACTTGTCAATTTATGAGATTCATTTAAATATACGAAATTTTATACTTGTAATGCATCCATGTATTATGCGTTTCCTGTTGCCTCTTTTCAGACTGAATAATTTAACATTTTTTGTGATAAAAATAAAAAAGACAATTTGTTACGCCCCTATTGTACGCCAATGGATGATAGTGAAGACAGCATACATAATAAAGTTGTTTTTCACACAGATGAGATGTGTGCATATGGATATTTTTGTGATCAATTTTGCAATGTTTTTACAAAGTTTAAATCGCAATTATTGAACAGTAAATCAAGCATTAACAATTTAAAATAAATATTTAAAATGGGAAAATTGTTATGGAAAATTTTCTTTCTGCTTGCGGATTTAATTGCGTTTAAGTATACTAAGTTGATGTGCTCTTCTTGGGTCAATTTTGGGTCATAAGTTTCCGAAAATTTTTCCTTCCCTGCAGAAACCTTTTTTCACATCTTAGTTTCATTTTTCGCGCATTTTTGTTGTGTTTTTCGATCTCAATAATTGCAGCGTCCTTGCTTCCGTTTTTCACTTCTTTCGTCATCTTTGTCAAATTTTTTTCTTCTGTGACATTTTTTCGTTATACGCTTCTCGTTTAATTTAATTTTTCGTCTTCATTATATTATAGGCTTGTTTCCTACTGATTGCTTAGATTCCAAGTTTTCCTTTTTACCACCTTCATCCATTAGTTCTTATCCACCATTATAGAAAATAGAATTTTTTTTTAAAAATCTAACTTCATCCGCATTTTTTTCTTTTTTCATTTTTGCGACATTCTCGGTTTCTGGGTTTCTTCGTAATTGGTTTTGAACCCAACTTTTCTTCCCATTTTTTTCATTTTTATTTATTTTAAAATTGAAAATCTTGCACCGTCCGCTTGCAAATTGGATACTCGTTCTTGGTTTTAACTATTGACGTAGAAACTGGGGACCATTATCTACTTTCATTAATTTATTCTTTTTTTTTTAAGGAGAAATGGAAATTTAAAGCCTTTGACTTATCAGTTTTACTTTTAAACATATACGAATACGGGAATTGCCATTTGATAATTTTTGACAATTTTTGACAACACCAGTTTCTTCCTAATCGTCTTATCGACAGAGGACATTCTTTGCTTGAATAAATTAACGTAACAGCTTGGAAAAGTATTATTTATGTAAAAGTTTTCTTCTTTTTCAATTTGTTATTTTTACGTTTTCTCTCTTTTTCTTACTTGTCCACAAAATTTGATACATCATCATTTAATCTAAGTACCATCTATTCTAAGCAAACCATTCTGTACAAAAAGTATTCTCTGATAGTTCCTCTCTTAACACATTCTTTAATTTCTATTTTCTCATACTTTCGGTTTTATCTCCCTCGGTTTCAGCATCACCATTTTCTTTAATGAAGGATCAATTTATTGCAACAGCAAAAAAAAAAAATTTAAAGAAAGAAAATATTGATTTGAAATTTATCTGTATGGTACGGTTATCTATTGGCTTGGAAAACGGATTTTGTGAAAAACATTTAACACCATTGCGTTTTTATAAAAAAATGTGCTGTTTTCGAGAAACTTTTTCTGTAAGTTTTCTAGCGTTTTTTCCCATGTCTTTCAATTCTTCTTCTCAGTATCTTTGAAACAGTTTTTCTTCGTCTGATTTTTCCTGTTGTAGTTTTTCTTTATTCAAGAATTGATTTTTTTGCTTAAACGTGGAAAATGCAATTTAATTTGATATTATGGTTGATAGTTTGATGCTCTCCAGTATTGAATTCAGTTATCCAATGACGTAGAAATTGAAAGTGCAAACATTGATAAACATTGGCTTTATTTTCTTGCAGAGAAAAATGAATAAGACATGTTTTCACTAAACGTTCTTCTTTTGTCATGAACTCCTATTAACTTATACGGTCCATAAGGATGTAACTTATTGGTTCAGTTGTCCTGTCTGTTTTCGCCTTTGGCATATTTATTTCCTTATATGGGAAATGCTTCTTTCGTCGATTTTTCCTACCTTCTTTCATTGATTTTTCTTTGCTACTTTCATAAATTTTTTCTTGCATCTTTCCTCGATTTTTCTGTGCTCCTTTCATAAATTTTTTCTTTGCTCTTTTCATAAATTTTTCTTGGCTTTTTTCGTCGCTTTTTCCTTGCTCCTCTCTCCAATTTATCCTTATCCCTTTCTTCGACTTCTCCCAATCGCTTTTACCATTTTCCCTGTCCCTTTCATTAGTTTGTCCTTTTCCCTTTTATCAGTTTTTTTCGTAGAAGATGTGCAAACATGTTTTGTCTTCGCGCAAACTGTATGCCAAATTGTTACTGCAAAGTATTTTTTAAAGCTGTGGAAGAAAAGTGTGCCTTAAATGTTCTTCTACTACTCCCTTTCTATTTTATTTTTATTTTACTTAACCCTTTCTGTTCTGCCATCTCAGCAGATCGAACCCAATTACAGAGGGGTCTTTGGGTTGCGACCAGGACCGACTTACAGTTGTTAGAAACCATTCCAGCATATGATGCAAGGATTAGGGAAACGTGGAAAACCTAATCAGAACAGTCGATCGAAAGGCCAACTCAAAGTTAGAAACATGGTAAACTTCATCTCTGAAATAAAATTCCAATGTCCGTAACTAAGATTTGACTTAGACCTTGAGGTTACTGACCTACTGACTAAGTCACTAGACCAATCATCCCATTTCTCTTCTGCGTTCTTCGTTTGTACTTCCAGTTTTTTGTTTTTTGTTTTTTAATGTAATATAAAGTTGTAATATGTGTAATATGAATGTGTTTTGTAATGTTTTGTCTCCCCTTTTTCATAAATTTTTATTAATCGTCTTATGGACAGGGAGTCTTTTTTTATAAATCTGCTGGAAAGAGAGAAATATTTGCAATTTTCCGCTTCATTATTCGCATAGTTCTTACAGTTCATAAGTGCGTTTTTGATCGATTTCATTTTCTTATTTTTTCAATTTTCAGTTTCTTCGTTGAAAAAATCATTTGTTGAAGTTTTCGCATCTTAAATAAATGGAGATTTCTTTCGAAAGAGGATGGTTTTTCGTTTTTTTTTTCATCCTTGATTCTCTCTCGCCATTTCTTCAAGTTTGAAGAAAAAGGACTAAAAGGGAGGAAGTTGGTTGCGGCCATGACCATCTTACAGATGTTAAAAGCCTATTCCAGCATTCGTTGAAAAATCTGTTAACAATAATCGGTCGGAAAACCAACTCAAAATCAGAAACATTGCAAATTTAAATCTGCGATATAAATTTACAAATGTCTCCCACTAAGACTTGAACGCTAGACTTTGAGATTACTACGCCACAGTGGCGTAACAAATCAAATATCCTACGATTTTCCTCATAATTTTATCGCTAAATTTTTCCTCGATTTCTTGAAGAATTTGTTTATTTTACTGTTTTGATTGTATCTTTAAAACAATTGAAGGAATTGATTGAAAAATCCAAGGAAAAAAAACCTTTCCATATTGGATTCATTTAGCAATTGGTGTAGAAGTTAGGGGCAACACAATTTTTTTTCGACAAAAAGAAAAAAACCTGTTCGCCAAACGCCTACCGTTTTCTTCTGTAAATAACTTCTTCTCTGCTCCTCTCTGCTTTTGTTTGTAATCGATTTTATCACATTACTTCTTTAGTGGACTATTTAATTTTTTTCGTGAATCTTTAAAACAGTTGGCGGTATTGATTTCACACAGGGAAACTAAAAAAAAAAAAAAAAAATGAAAAAGAAAATGTTCTTTAGCTCTTCTCTTGAAGAAAAGGGAACATTCCCTTTCTTCAGCCTCTCGTTGGCCATTATAATCTCTTATATTGTATAATCAATATTATTTTTGTTTTCTTCTTAATCAGTGGCGTAACAATTGTCTCCCGAAATAAAAATACATACAGACCCCTTCGGACACGTCGCGTTTTCTTCTAATTTGCCGCGCCGTCCGTAAATGGAAATCAGCGCTATGCGAACATGTCTCGAATGTACGGGCGGCAGGCCTTACCGCAGCCCGAAAGCCACACACATGTCGTCGGTATCCCGACATCACAAGTAATAACTGTGTCGTCGTTCGAAACCGTACATTTAATTAAGGGAAACGATAACGCCGACCGACAACCGACACGATCGCTATCTGCGTCGATCGTCATCGTTCGGGTTCCCTTTTCCACGAGGGAAAGTGGCCGCCAACGAAGGACAATCGCATACGTTTAGAATGTATATCTAAGAAATTACGATCATTTTAAAAAATTACACTTAAAGTCTACGCCACTGTTTGATACAAAAAATTTACTGATTACATTTGTCTTGAAATATGCATCTACGACACTGTGAAAAGTTAACAGGTGGATTTAAATCCAACATCCGGCATCTTCGATAAAGTATGACTGTTTTGAAGAAAACAAAAAGTCTAAAATAGGTAAAACATTTTGATTTTCAGAAGAAGGTTTTTCTCATCAAACGTTCGGTGACGGAATCTCCGTTTTAAAAACAAAATTTTCCGCGAGGGAAAATAGACCGTAGTCGCCGCCAATGAAGAACAATCGCCTACGTTTAGAATGTGCATTTAAGAAATTGCGAACATTTCAAAAAAATACTCTTATGTCTACGCCACTGTTTAATTCGGTGATGGAATCGCCGTTATAAATAAAGATCCGCGAGGAAAAATAGACCATAGTCGCCGCCAATGAAGAGCAATCGCATACGTTTAGAATGTGCATTTAAGAAATTACGAACATATTAAAAAATTGCACTTAAAGTCCACGCCACTGTTTAATAAAAAAATGTACTGATAGTTTACATTTGTCTTGAAATATGCATCTACGCCACTGTGAAAAGTTAATAGGTGAATTTAAATCCATCATAGGGCATCTTCGATAAAGTACGTTTTGAAGAAAACAAAAAGGCTAAAAAAGGTAAAACGAAGGTTTTTCTCTTCCAACATTCGGCGACGGAATCTCCGTTTCAAAAACAAAATTTTCTTAGGTGTGTGTTTAGTCCAAAGACAATTGTTTTATATTTTTTGTAGATGATTTTTGTTAATTCGTCAAGAATCCATAAGAACTTGGCCTTTACAAGTTAATTTTCTAACCAAAAACATGTTCAAAGTCCAAATATTTTTTGTCCTTTTTTTCTGCCATTATTGTTATTTGCTTAAATGGGAAACAGGTTGTCAAAATTATATCCAGCAACCTTAAGCTTTTCGTCGATTTTGTCCCTAGACTTTTGATTGGTTCCTTCCTTATCACAGAAAATTTTTAATTATAACGACAAATCCGAAACAATGAAGACACTAGCACGGATATGAAAAAGTGGAAAAAAGAGAAATGAAAATGTGGAAAACTGGTTAAATTTAAATAACTTTAAAATTACCTCAACGTGGGCATGAGGAGAAGAAGCGAAGTAACAGGAATTAAATAACGGGGAATTCCCTTTTCCCCGTTATATAACAGGTGGAAACATAACTGGAAGAGAAATCCAGGGGAAAATTCAAGGGATAAAATTTAACTAAAAGAACAACTAACTGGGCTGACGCAAAAAAAGGAACACTTAAAAGGAAAGAAAACTAGAATTGAAAAACTCCGAAAACAATACGGAAGAAAGGAATTGAAGAGCATAGAAGGTATTTACAAATGGAAGAGATGACATGAGGAGGTGACCCGAAGAGGTTACTTGCCAAGGTGGCATGAGGCGAAGAAACGAAGTGACAGGAACTAAAATAATGGTGAAAAGAGAATTATGTAACTGGTGGAAACATAACTGTAAGAGAAATCCGGGGGAAAATTCAAAGGGTAAAATTTACCTGAAAGAACTACTGGACTGACGAAAAAAAGGACACATAAAGGAAAGAAAAGTAGAAATGAAAAACTCCGAAAACAATAAGGAAGAAAGCAATTGAAGAGCATAGAAGGTATTTACGAATGGAAGAGCTGACTACGAGGAGGTGACCCGAAGAGTTGACTTGTCAAGGTGACATGAGGCGAAAAAGTGATAGGAACTAAAATAATGGGGAAAAGAGAATTATGTAACTGGTGGAAACATAACTGTAAGAGAAATTCAGGGGAAAATTCAAAGGGTAAAATTTACCTCAAGAGACGACGGGGCTGACGCAAAAAAAAACCACATAAAAGGAACAAAAAGTAGAATTGGAAACTCCGAAAGATTACAATTAAGGAAGAAAGGAATTGAAGACAATAAAAGATATTTACGATTGGAAGAGGTGACTTCGAAACTGATAGAATGGTGGGAACAGACTTCACCGCACGCAATGGCGAATAGAACTATTATATTCTGGGATAAGATACGAACTACGAAGAGAGAAAGACTAAAGGGAATTTATATTTATAGGAAAACTGTTTCTCTTTCATTGTTGTTGTCTTACAATAAAAGAGAAACATGATTTAATGAGATATGCAGGAAATGTCATGAGAAAAAACGTAAGAACGTTTAGAGAGAAAGATTTTTCGAAACCATAAGGAAACAGGGGTGGGAAGAACAGATTTTAAACAAGATCAAAGGTTTTAAAAATGAAAACAAAACAGTGGGGATGTGAGCATTGATACGACAAATAAGAGAAAAGAAGGCTGTGGGGGAAGGCTTAAGGGGGTTGTATCAAACCCATTTTTTAATAATAATAATAATAATAATAAATTCAGTTCATACTTGAAATAAATATCTACAACAGCCCATAATCAGTTTTGAATTATTCTTCTTTCTCATTTAAAATATGTTTTAATTTTTTTCCCATAAGATTTAACTTGTGTTCCTTGCATCTCTTGCCTTCTCGTGCGTTTGTTTATTCCTAGTATGTATGTGTAGCTTAAATTCTCTAGTTAATTAATTCCGCTTCGCCTACTTAGTTCCCAATTTTTCCTTTTTATCTCCTTTAATAATTCCATTCCTTCTTTAATAATTATTTTTTGACAAATTTCCAATTCAATTTTCCGCAATGTTCAACAATTTTCCATTCACTTTCATCCACCAAATCAATCTAGCAATCCTCATTAATAAAAATATACGAACATTTTCTTACGAAAACCTAACATGAACAAAACCTTTCCAAAGCGTTCGATATTTACCGATAAGCTGTCATTACGTATTACCAACAACACGGCAAAGTTATTTCCGTTCGCGCCGCCCACTGCGATAAATTATGTCAATTCAAACACCTTTGGAACTTAATGGTCACAATTTACAGGTTGATTGTGCGGGCATGCATACATAGAAGGCTACGCAAATTGGAACGTTCGCACCTTTCGGAATCGGAATCGCCGCAACGCAGGAAACGTTCCATTAGTCATGAGGGTAATAAATTCAAAAATGATAAACACGCGTCGTTGGAAAAATCTGTGAAAGTCGTGAATGCGGATTTTTGCATGTTTGCAGAAAAAAATAGATGAAGGACGGATGGGAGGGCGAGGGACCAACATGCACAAGTGAAGATTGAGGATCGCAAAGCGTAGATGCCGCCGCGATAATCCCATAAATCTGCGGAGACGAGTGGAGCTGTGTTGCCGATTTTGGTCACCAGATAGCGCCACCGGACGAACTTTGTATTATAATCGGGTAGACTACGACGTCTCATGTATGTGTAAATGGTATTAATAACTGAAATGAATTTGGACCTTGATTTATAAAAACATATTGTGATGATTTGAAAAATGGGGGAAAAAATTGAAATTAAAAAAAAATTACAGAAAAATCAATAGTTTAGAAAATGACGTTGAATACGAATAAAAATAGAAAGGAACATGGATGGCAGAAGACTCAAATAGTAAAAAGAAGAAAATACTAAAATAAAGGAAAAATCGTTTGATCGTTTGGAAAATGTCACTAAAGGGAAAAAATCGCTATAAAGGAACAAAAAGAGTCTCCTTGTTGAAATGAAAGCGGCACCAGTTTAAGAAGAAGATGAAGTTTAAGAAGTCTACAGAAAAATGTGTGTAAATATGTCACAATGAAAGTGGTATTATGAACGAGATGGATAGTTGTAAAAAATTTATTGTACTAGAGGACTTACTAAAGAATTACTCCATGAATTAAGCCATTAAAGGAAAACGAAATAATCATTAGGTAAACAAATAATTACAAACAATAATCACCAGGGAAACAGAAACTCTGAGGGAAAGAAAGAATCACTTGGGCAAAGAAGAAAATCGCTGGGGGAGAAGAAATCACTAGGGAAGAAGAAAAACGCTGAAGGAAAGAAGAAAAACGTCGAAAGAAAGAAGAGAATTACACGAGGAAGGGAGAAACTCATCGGGGAAGAAGAAAATCACCGGGGAAAGAAGAAAATCACTGGTGAAAGAAGAAAATTACTGGGGAAGAAAATAAGAGTCACTGCCGGAAATAAACTAATCACTGGGGAAAAAATCACTGATGCAAGAAAGAAACCCAGGGGATAGGATAAAAAAATCGTTAGGGCGAAGACAGAATCGCTAAGGGGAAAGACAAAATCGCTAGAGGAAAAGCAAAAAGGAACGAACTATTGAAGAAGAAAAATAATATCTAAACAGAAATAAATAATCACTGAGCGGATGAATTAATCACCAGGGGAAAAGAAACCCTTAGGGAAAGAAGAGAACCACTGAGCGGAAAGAAGAAAATAGCTGGAGAAAAGAAGAAAATAACGGCGGCGAAAAAATCACTGGGGGAGAAGAAAATCGCGGGGTGCAAGAAGAAAATCACTGGAGGAAAGGAAATAATCGCTGGGGGAAATAAAAAATTACTGGCGGAAAGAAAAAAACTTTTGCAAATAAGAAACGCTGGGGGATAGGATAAATTCTCTAGAGCGAAGACATAAAGGGAAAGGCAGAATCGCTAAGGACAACAACAAAAATCGCTAGAAGAAAATAAAAAAAAAAAGGATCAATACAAATAAGAACATTTCG
>JAFFZR010010654.1:0-16827 GCA_018397195.1 Lethrus apterus | reverse complement strand
TTTTTTTTGTTGTTATTTATATTCTCATATCATTTTCTTATACTTTTGTTTGATTAGTTTTAGTTTTTTTTGTAAATAAATGTCTAATATTTTATCAGTTTTTAGGTTGTCAATTTTTTTTAATGTTTAATTTATCTTGAGTCCTTCCTGATTTTTTATGTTTTCAATGTTTTGTTTTGACTTTAAGAAACAAATGATAATTGCCTTTATGATATACGTCTACATGACTCAATCACAGTCGGAAACAGGTTAGCCAGTATTTATAGCCTGTATGTCTGATAACGGCAGTGATAACATTTTTAACTAACTGCTTAGACGAATTTTTTGCTGTGAAGATGAGTTTTCAGTTGCAGAGTTTTCCGATTTAGCTGCTGGATATAACTTTCTTGATGACTTTATGACTGTCTAAGTTACCTGATGATCGTCTAACATGACGGTATACGTGACTAGATTGCGTGTCTAGATTACGCGTCTAGATTACGTTGAACGTCACACAATTTTATCATTATCATTGACTATCCAGATCTAGATGATAGCTGTCTGTTTGTCTGAAATGATCGTTTAGATGAACTGTCTAAATGATTTTAACTGTCCAGGTAACTTTAACTGTTTGTATGACTAACTACATATATATGATTAAATGACCCTTTAATTGACTGTGATAGTCAAGATTATTATGACTGTCCAGTTCATTTTATTCTATAGCTGTTTATGTGACATATTGGAACTGAGATCTTATTGGCTTTGTTTATCAGAATTTCATACATTTTCGTAAGGAATGGTTTTACAAGGCAAGTGATTTGTTTGAAACTTAAATATCGCGCTGCACATCCACTTCGTGGATGTACAGATTAAAGCAAGGAAGAAAACTGTTGTTACAGAAGTACAAGAATTTCCGAGTATTAGGAGTTACGAGTTAAAAACAAAAGAGAATGACTAGAAGTTCCGGGAATAAGTTAAACACATATTAAAATTAAAAGGAGAAGAGTTTGAGACAAATAATTTAGACTTCATGTGGAAAGCTTTCAAAGAATCTATAATGGGAGCAGCGGAAGCAGTCTGTGGGGTCTTTAAAAAGACTAACTGGGCTGACGCAAAAAAAAGAACACTTAAAAGGAACGAAAACTAGAATTGAAAAACTCCGAAAACAATACGGAAGAAAGGAATTGAAGAGCATAGAAGGTATTTACAAATGGAAGAGATGACATGAGGAGGTGACCCGAAGAGGTTACTTGCCAAGGTGGCATGAGGCGAAGAAACGAAGTGACAGGAACTAAAATAATGGGGAAAAGAACTATGTAACTGGTGGAAACATAACTGTAAGAGAAATCCGGGGGAAAATTCAAAGGGTAAAATTTACCTGAAAGAACGACTGGACTGACGCAAAAAAAGAACACATAAAGGAAAGAAAAGTAGAATTGAAAAACTCCGAAAACAATAAGGAAGAAAGCAATTGAAGAGCATAGAAGGTATTTACAAATGGAAGAGATGACATGAGGAGGTGACCCGAAGATGTTACTTGCGAAGGTGACATGAGGCGAAGAAACGAAGTGACAGGAACTAAAATAATGGGGAAAAGAACTATGTAACTAGTGGAAACATAACTGTAAGAGAAATCCGGGGGAAAATTCAAAGTGTAAAATTTACCTGAAAGAACTACTGGACTGACGCAAAAAAAGAACACATAAAGGAAAGAAAAGTAGAATTGAAAAACTCCGAAAACAATAAGGAAGAAAGCAATTGAAGAGCATAGAAGGTATTTACTAGTGGAAGAGCTGACTAGGAGGAGGTGACCCGAAGAGGTGACTTGTCAAGGTGACATGAGTGGAAGAAGTGAAAGGAACTAAAATAATGGTGAAAAGAGAATTATGTAACTGGTGGAAACATAACTGTAAGAGAAATTCAGGGGAAAATTCAAGGAGTAAAATTTACCTCAAGAAACGACGGGGCTGACGCAAAAAAAAACACATAAAAGGAACGAAAAGTAGAATTGGAAACTCCGAAAGATTACAAATAAGGAAGAAAGGAATTGAAGACAATAAAAGATATTTACGAATGGAAGAGGTGCCTCTGAAACTGATAGAATGGTGGGAACAGACTTCACCGCACGCAATGGCGAAAAAAACTATTATATTCTGGTATAAGATACGAACTACGAAGAGAGAAAGACTAAGGGGAATTTATATTTAAAGGAAAATGTTTCTCTTTCATTGTTTTTGTCTTACAATGAAAGAGAAACATGATTTAATGAGGTATGCAGGAAATGTCATGAGAAAAATGTAAGAACATTTAGAAAGAAAGATTTTTCGAAACCATAAGGAAACAGGGGTGGGAAGAACAGATTTTAAACAAGATCAAAGGTTTTAAAAATGAAAACAAAACAGTGGGGATGTGAGCATTGATACGACAAATAAGAGAAAAGAAGGCTGTGGGGGAAGGCTTAAGGGTGTTGTATCAAACCCATTTTTTAATAATAATAATAATAATAATAAATTCAGTTCATACTTGAAATAAATATCTACAACAGCCCATAATCAGTTTTGAATTATTCTTCTTTCTTTAACCTGTGTTCCTTGCATCTCTTGCCTTCTCGTGCGTTTGTTTATTCCTAGTATGTATGTGTAGCTTAAATTCTCTAGTTAATTAATTCCGCTTCGCCTACTTCGTTCCCAATTTTTCCTTTTTATCTCCTTTAATAATTCCATTCCTTCTTTAATAATTATTTTTTGACAAATTTCCAATTCAATTTCCAAAGAGAATGACTAGAAGTTCCGGGAATAAGTTAAACACATATTAAAATTAAAAGGAGAAGAGTTTGAGACAAATGATTTAGACTTCATGTGGAAAGCTTTCAAAGAATCTATAATGGGAGCAGCGGAAGCAGTCTGTGGGGTCTTTAAAAAGACTAATAAGAAAATCCCCTTGGAAAGAAATATGGGAGACAAATGTTCAAACGGCAGGAAGGGGCCGACCAAGGAAGGTGTGGAATGATGAAATAGTAAAGGTGATAAAATAACAAGGTAGTGAGTGAGATTTTGTAAATCGTTTAACTAAGCGATTTCCTTAGTAACTTTAGCTGTATTCCAAATAATTGTAATCCGAAATATTTTTAAATTAAGAAAAGTAGATTACAATTTTTCAAAATTAAATTTAAGGTTATTTGATACACAAGCTCGAATTGCAATCGTTCACATCCGCAGACCAACGTTGTTTTCCGGGTTATTACCCGTCGTCAGTGCGGTTATTGTGAGCAACTAATACTTGCCGTACCAGGTACGGCGGTTGTAATTTACAATTCACCAATCGGGGGTAAATTAACCATAAAGTACTTATAAAAAAAGTATTTTTTATTAAAAAAAAAAAAAAAACGTAATATAAAATATTTTTTGCGTACTAATAAAAATATTTAAACCGACTGAAATGACCCCACGAATTTTAAAACAAACAAAACGGATGCATTTTTCGCGATTAATTTTCGAACCCTCTTCGTACCCCCTCGCAGATTTAAAATTCCCGCACGAAACCAACAATAAGACACACATCGCGCGACGCATTGTGATAGAAAAATAATTGCTACATTCATTTTATTGCGAATTATTAATTACCACGTTGAAAGGATACGAATCCGACGAGGGGACTTAATTTATGGTTTTAATCGCTACCATCTTTCTTGTTAGGTTCCGTCGTCTCGTTTTCTTTTCTGAAAGCGCATTTCGATTGCGATCGGATCGGTGGACGTTGTTTTGCGTTTTTACGCGAAATATACAGGTTGTTCAAAGTTATCGGGGCACTATTACTAATTTCGTTATTTTTGGAGCTGCAGAGTCGATTAAATTAGCAAAGATGCAGTGATTTTTCCGCTGATTGCAATGGTCCACACAAAAAAAAAACAATTGCGTATCACATTTCAGAGCCAACTCAGATAATTAGATTTTTTAAATGGAACACCTGTATATTTATGTAGCAGTCGGTAGAAAATGAAATTTTGCACAAAATCTTCTTATACTACATCCCAGAAATGAAAAACAAAAGAGCTACGACGATATTAATACAGGTCACCGCACATGCGATGACTTCGTTAGTAGAGAAGCTACGGTGTTGGTCAATACATCAATAATGTGTAGTTTTTTCTGCTGCTGATTACAATGGCATATTCAAAAAAAAAAAAAAACAATTGCGAGTCGCATTTTCGAACTAACAAGATTTTTTATGAGATTTTGTGCAAAATTTCATTTTCTACCGACTGCTACATAAATATGCAGGGTGTTCCATTAAAAAACTCTAATTATCTCAGTTGACTCTGAAATGTGAAGCGCAATTGTTTTTTTCAGCGGAAAAATCACTGCATCTTTGCTAATTTAACCGACTCTGTAAAAATAACAAAGTTAGCAATAGTGCCCCGATAACTTTGAACAGTCCTGTATATGTACCTGTACCTGTATATGTACCGGGTGTGCCAATTATTTGGGATCGGTCTATTACGCCTTACCTAATCACTATTAAAAAATGTTTCAAATAATAGTTGTTTGTATTTATTAAAAAATGTTTCAAATAATAATTGTTTGTAGTTTACTCTACACGACAAAATTATTCTAAAATATACAGGATGTTTAGTTTTGCCTCTACGCTATACAACTTTGTTATTTTAAATTGAACAGCCTGTATATTGTCGTATTTTAAGATTCCGCGTTACAAAATAGGGAAAGTTTATCTGCAGACCCCATTCATAAATTGAGCGGGTTAAGAGATATTTCACTTTTAAGAAAAAAAAATTAGTTTCGCTAGTTCTCTTTGAAAATTAATAACATTTTTATTAACGATTACTTTGTAACGATTCTTTGGCATAATGGTAACAATGCTTCAAGTTAAACAGCCAATACCAAATATCCTCGTTATATTATACAGGATGTTTCAAAATTGAAAATGAAATGTAGCATCTTTAAAAGGCTAAAACTCTTTTTTTTTCCAAATGGAACCTGTCTATTTTTATGCCATTTGATTAAGTTTTAAGTTCTTCTTCTATCGCGTATAACATTCCCTATACCTAAAGTTAATTCTTTTCGAGTTATAGGTAATTCAGTATCCAAAAACCTGTATTGGGCAAAATAAGATATATGATAGTAATTTCTTCTGAAGTATGTTTATTTAGCTATTTTTCATTAACAGTGTTTATGTCAACAGACACAATTTCCATTATTACGCAGATACAAATCCGCATATGACCTACGAATTTCGTCGACAAAATAGATGGTTGCTTAACGTTTGGGGTGGTATTGTTGGTAGTACTGTCATTGTTCCTTATTTTTTCGAGGCTCACTTAAACAGCATGAGATATCGGCACTTTCTGTCCAACAACTTAGGAAATCTATTAGAGGATGTACCTCTGCTAACCTAAAGATATATGTGGTTCCAACGCGATTGTGCCCCTAGCCATAACCATGTGTTAGTAAGGCAGCTATTAACTGAAATATTCGGCAATAAATGCATCGGAAGAGGTGGACCTATTGCATGGCCATATAGATCACCTAATCTAATCCCATTAGATTTCTTCCTATACGAAAAGAATGTTATAAACTCGAGTATGCGGCCTGTATGTATGAGCAATAGCTCAAATGAAACTCAGTTGTTCATTTTTGGAACACCAATGGGCTCTCCCATTAGTCCCATTTTAGCTCTCATTGTGATGGATTATCTGCTGGATAATGTAATACCAAAATTGCCTTTTGTTTTACCGTTTCTTTTTGAGTATGTAGATGACATTATTTGCTCTGTTCCTTCTGATTCGGTGGAAACCATACTAACTATTTTCAATGCATTTAATAACCACTTACAATTTACTGCTGAAATAGAGAAAAATAATAGCATATCGTTTCTAGATACTAAACTAATAAGAACAATAGACAACAAAATCATTTTAGATTGGTATCAAACTATTTTTCCAACCATCCACAGAATCAAAAATTCAGCACTATCATCGCAATGAAAAATAGAATTACCCGCATTTCTAACACACCATTTTTAAATAAGAATTAAAAAAAAATGTTAGATATTTTTGCCAACAAGCGTTACCCCAAACCACTTATACATAAATTGATATATAATTCAAACTCTTCTGGCGGTCCTACAGATGATGCTGTAGTTGAACTAAAATATAAAAGACTACAGTATATAAGAAACTTAGCAAATAACATTACACAATTTTTCAAACCTTTCAAAAATATTAAAATAGTGAAATACAACACAATTACAGTCAGAAATTTATTTTCAAAACTCAAAGATAAAACACCTTTACCTTTCCAAAGGGATGTTGTTTATTAAATACCTTGTCTAGGGTGTGAATGCTGTTACATTGGCCAAACGTCGCAATGGCTGAAACAATGAATCTGCCATCTGAAACGGAAATGTTTCAGTACCAATTTTCGCGTAAATCGCAATGCCACCAACCTTCGAACGGGTTCGACAGAAACTACTCAACAACTGGTAATTACTCAAAATACAACACAAAATTTCCTCATTCGAAAGCCGGTGTTCGGACAAACAAACTACATCGGGCAAATTTATCTCGGTCATGAGCCCCTCCAACTGCGCTATGTAAGTAGACATTTATTTTCATGTCCTTGCCTGAAATCGAATTAACACAAAAATTATCAAAAATAAAGTTATGGGATAATTGTTAAAATAATCCTGAAATACTGAGTAAAGTACAATTTGAATGCAAATATTTAGATTGTGTCTCAGAATTTGATGGGAACACCGACGAATTAGGTAGGTTTTGAACTATTAGTGAACCAATTATGAAGGCATTTTATGATATGAATACGTTTTAAACTTTCAAAATGTATACCGGGTGTCCCAACTAAGACGGAATCGCTCCGTTATTAAGAGTAATTCAGTTCTGAAACTTTGTATACATTGGTAATTCAAATTACTCTATCAACTAAAAATACGTACAAATATGGCCGACTTCCGGTTATACCGAAAGTGTTGCATTTAAATAAATCACGTTAGCCTTGATTGAGAAGTCTGAAATTCCAACGTTCTAATATCACGTTTTAATGAACCGAATTGTTTCAATTCGTAATTGAAAATAAAATGTATCTTAATAAATCGAATGGTGAAAACCGCAGGTCTCTTCGCACATTAGTTACGGAGATACTTCCAATTTCCGATAACGTCGTTTTTTTTTCAAACAAAGTCGAATAACTCCGAAACGCTGCCACTAAGACTAAGTATGTGTTTAACAAACTGGTGTTTATTTTTTTATAGAAAATCCAAAAAAGATAAAAAGTAGAGTGTTGCATTTAAAATAAGAAAGTTCGTGCCGAATTCCGGTATAACCGGAAGTCAGCCATCTTTGTACATACTTTTAGTCGATAGAGAAATTTGAATTATCAATGCACACAAAGTTTCAGAACTGAACTACTCTTAATAACGGAGCAATTGAAGATTCCGTCTTAGCTGGGAGTATATGATTATTTTTTCCGGATTCAATATTATAAAGCCTTCTGTGAAATATTCCGACAAACTTTCAAATATCATTCCTATAAATTTAAAAATTTTCATTTAAATTAGTAGATGTAACGGACGAAAATAATATCGAAGGAGCAGTTAAAATATTTCATGAGGGCAAAACTAATCACAGGGGAATAAACGAAACCGAAGAACGAATAAAAAAACAATATTATTGCCTCGATATGAAAGTAACTATACCAAATACATACCTAAATAAAATATCGAAGTATTATCAAAACCCTACATTTAATTAAGTTTAAAAAAAGGGCACTCCGGCTAGAAAAGACGACACCGGAGTACATAGTTCTGAGCGAGACTGGACACGAAAGGTTAGTGGTGCTGACGGGAAGGAGGGTAGTAAAGTATGAAATGGAAGTGAAGACGAACTGGACTAAGATGGTGATGGAAGAGATCATAAAAAGAGGATGAAAAATAGAGATGGAAGAGTGGTTATGCACGAAAGAGCAGGATGGTCATTGGTGTAGGTGGAAAGAAAGGTAGCAGAAAGCAAGGAATTCGTAAAAAAAGTGTTTGTGAGATGGAGAGAGGTGGAATGACAGGGGAGATACGAGAAAATGCAGAAGGGTAGCTACAATAAAAAGATAGAGTGGTTATGCACGAAAGAGCAGGATGGTCATTGGTGTAGGTGGAAAGAAAGGTAGCAGAAGGTAAGGAATTCGTAAAAAAAGTATTTGTGAGATGGAGAGAGGTGGAATGACAGGGGAGATACGAGAAAATGCAGAAGGGTAGCTACAATAAAAAGTACATGGACTTGTGTACAGGATGGGCAAATTTCGATGATTTAATAGGGAATTTCGATAACCATAAGAGATACAAAAAAATTCAATGGTGAAAACCAAATTTGGCTATCGTCTTTTGTTTTCGAGTTATGACCAAAAATTCGATTTTTTCAATTTTTCTTTTATGGCTATATTCATACTTTTCAAGGTCAGGCTTGTATTGAATATTCAAATTGACATCGCTTTGAAACACTACGAACTGACGTTGATACAGAATTAACACACTATATAACATTTTCTCTTAGTTCGTTAATATTATTATTAGCATTTTTAAATGGGGTTATATTATGGGATTGCTGTAAATAGGCTAGTAACCTCAAGGTCCTGGGTTGAAGTCTTAGTGGCGGACATTGTAAACTTAAAGTTTCAATGTTTGTGATTTTGAATGGCCTTCCGCCTGACTATTATTCTGATTAGGTTTTCCACGTTTCCTTAATCCTTGCAGCCTATGATGCAACAGGCTTTAACATCTGTAGGACGGTCGTGCCCGTAACCAAACCCCTCCCTCTCAGTCCAGATAAGTTCTTCGAGCTTTGGAGTGGTGAGAGGGAAGCAAGGGAAAAAATTTCTATAATGTGTCCCCAAAGAATGAAATTGGCGTTGATGTTTGACTTGTACCTTCAGAATTATTATTACTCTGAATAAAACATTTTAATATATCAAATTTTGTTCGCCTACTACGCAAAAATGACCTTGAAAAGTACGAATTTTTGAAAAATCTGTATGAAAATTAATAATTGACCATACATGTTATATATTGTTGAAAAGGGAATAAAATTCTCTTTTTAGTTAAGCCACAGCCAACTATCAGTTCCATATAAAAAATTACAACTTGATGTCACAACTCGAATTTGGAGAACTGTTTCAAAAAACTAATAACGCAACTGCATTTTTATCAAAAAAGTGCCTGAATAACGTGGACATTATTTTCGTTCATTTTTTCAAATAAGCGAGATATAGCCATAAAAGACATATTGAAAAAATCGAATTTTTGCAGTAATATACAGGGGGTTCCATTTAAAAAAATTGACTTTTACTGATTTGAAATAGGATGTTGTCGCTAATTTTAAGCGGCCCGGTACACTTCCTGGTAACTTTAACATCACCATTCCATTGCCCATAGTATTAACTAGCAAAATGCCAAAAATGAAGATTTCAAGTGCAGTACTTCCGGAAATCAATGTACCACTGGAATTGGCAAAATTTATTTTAAACAACAAAAAACTCCAAAACGGCTAGATTTTAGTATAGGGTACCCTTAAGTTTTGATGTAGAATTGTGAGTAGAATCTGAAAAACGTTGAAAAAATATAACATTCCATTTAAAATAACAAAGTTAGTATGCACTTCCGGTACATGATACGAGAATGCCAATAATTTAGAATAAAATACCAGTTTGTGTAGCTTATAATTCCAAGTTATTAGAGTAGATATATTTCTAGAACATGGAAAAGTTCTAACGAACCACTTTCGTGAATGATCCTGTGTTTGTTTCTTTCCTTTGCCTTTTCCTAGGCATTCCTAACTTCTGTTCACTTCACTTTAATAAAAAATGTTTCAAGTAAAAGTTGTTTGGAGTCAAGTATTCTACACCATAAAATTGTGTTTAGTTTTGGCTGTACGTTATACAACTTTGTTATTTTAAATGGGACACCTGTATATCGTCGCATTTGCAGATTCCCCGCTACAAAATAGAGAAAGTTCGTACTACAGACCCAGATACCACTTTTTGGAAAGAAAAAATTAATTTAGGTAGGTAGTTCTCTTTAAAAATTAATAACGTTTTTATTAATGATTACTTTGTAACGATTCTTTGGCATAATTGTAAAAATGCTTCAAATTAAACAGCCAATACCAAATATCCTCGTTATATTATACAGGGAGTTTCAAAATAGCAAATGAATTGTAGCATCTTTAAAAGGCTAAAACTTTTTTTTCAAATGGAACACCTGTATATTTTTATGCCATTTGAATAAGTTTTAAGTTCTTTTTCGATCGTGTATAACATTCCCTTAAGGTAAAATTAATTCTTTTGAAGTTATAGGTAATTCAGTATCAAACATTCTGTATAACGAGGATATTTGGTATTGGTTGCTTAACTTGAACCATTGTTACAATTATGACAAAGAATCGTTACAAAGTAATCATTAATATAAACGTTATTAATTTTTAAAGAGAACTACCTTTTTTTTAAATGGAACATCTCGAAAACCGCTCAATTTTAGTATGGGGTCTGTAATACGAACTTTCCCTATTTTGTACCGGGGAATCTGAAAATGACGATATACAGGTGTAGCAGTGAAAATAACAATGTTGCATAAAGTGCAAACAAAGCTAAGGTCCCTATATACATATATGCTGTACAGTACTTGACTTCAAACAACATTTACTTGAAAAATTTTTTAATCAAGGCGTAATAGACCGACTGCGGTTATTGTGGTTAACAATAACTTTAGAATTTTACTATAAACTACATGTAACAAATCATATCCAGATACTTACTATTCCTAAATAAATTTCCTTAAGAAGGTATTACGTCAATGGTATAACTATCATATATCTTATTTTGTGTAATACAGATTTTAGGATACTGAATTACCTATAACTCCAAGAGAATTAACTTTAGCTATAGGGAATGTTATACGAGATCGAAAAGGAACTTAAAATTTAATCAAATGGCATAAAAATATACAGGTGCTCCATTTGAAGAAAAAAAAATGTTTAGCCTTTTAAAGATGCTACAATTCATTTGCAATTTTGGAACAACCTGTATAATATAACGAGGATATTTGGAATTGGCTTGAAGCATTGTTACAATATGCCAAAAAATTGTTACAAAGTAATCGTTAATAAAAACGTTATTAGTTTTTAAAGAGAAGTGCCTAAATTCATTTTTTTTTCCTAAAAGTGGAATATCTCGAAAACGCTCAATTTTAGTATGTCTGTAATATGAACTTTCCCTATTTTGTTCCAGGGAATCTGAAAATGCGACGATATACAAGTGTGCCCTTTAAAATAACAAAGTTGTATAACGTACATGCAAAACTAAACAACCTGTATATTTTAGAATAATTTTATGGTGTAGAGAACTTGACTCCAAACAACTTTTACTTGAAACATTTTTTAATAAAGTGAATAGGTAAGACGTAATAGACCAACATCAGATAATTGGCACACCCGGTATATAATACTGACAGCATTTATTTAAATAAATAAAATATAAGGAACACAGCACTATGATGATAATTAATAAAGACACAGAACAATATCACAACAAACCTGTGAACATGACATATCGGTCTAATTGAAGATCATAAACTGTATATTTCTTGTTCGCCAAATGAGGATCCATTTCATATAATTCTGATTTTACAATCCGTTTTACCCATATGTCTAAAAACTCATATGACGTTTACAAGCAATTTGTTGATAAATAAGACATATTCAGACAATTAGTTTGTAACTATCAATTTTAATTCAGCTATATGTACTTCTAAATTATTTCATTACTTGCTGATCTAGACATGGAAGTGTCCTTTTGGCTATATTTGATTCCGTATTTTTATAGTTACAATACAACAAATAAAAACCATTATAAACAGTGTAAAAATTAAAAAATATTAATAACAATAACAATAACAACATGTCTAAAGTAAACTTAATTGTCGACTTCCAACAACTGCGGTCAGTTTTAATATTAACGACTAGTAAAATGTTATTCTCAATTTTGAATAGAGCGGCGCGCCGTAGTAAAGCACCATGCGGTAAGAGTTTAGGCTGCTTACACACTGTGCGGGTATTCGCTCGTCCGAGTTTTCGCCCGTCGCGTCGCGCCGTCTGGATAAGTAGCAGTACACGGTGAGGTATATGCCCTTTCATACTATCCGGACACGGACAAATCCCCGTCCGGGTGTAGAAAACGCCCGGGTAAACTCGCTACAAATCTTCGGAACCGGGACGGACGTTCGCCCGTTTATATTTTAGGACGCCACAGTGGAGATAGACGCTGAAATTGAATCGTAAGCCAGAAACTTGGGACAAATCTCTTGGAGAATATAAAGGTAGGAATAAAGCAAAAAATGCGTATTTGTGCACAACTTAAGGAGAATTTTGAAGTTCTGAGTGACGGGATGAGAAAAGAATTTGGTAAATTTTAATACATATTTTTTATTTGAATGTGTTATTTACAATATATTTAAAAAATCTAATTTAAACGTCAATAACATGTCAACGACAACATCCGGGTAATTGCCCGGACGAACGAATTTGCTTGTGAAGACAACATCCTGGCGCTGCCCGTCTGTGTAATCGCCCGGACGGGCGAACACAATACAATCAATGGTCAAAACCGCAACTGTCTATTATGTTCCGTTGCGTAGATATCAATAATTTTTGAAAGTATCGCAAATGTCATTTTTCAACCAAAAAAAGTCAAATAACAGCAAAACGGTACAACTTACATACAATATATGGTTCATGAAGTGACCTTTAAATTTGACGGCAAATTAAAAAATTTAATAATATACAGGATATTCCATTTAAAATAAAGAAGTTCGTATGTATTTTCTATATAATCGGAAGTCCGCCAAACTTAAAAATATTTTTTTAAGTGTGCAACTTATAAATCCAAATAATATTTGTATTGAACATTTTTTCGTATCTCTAACAGCAATGGATTTATCGAGAAAATACGCTTGTACACCTGTATAACTGAGGAGCACTGAATATAAATGTTGATATTTTTACTTGGAATATAATGTTTTTCCTTTTTTGCTATTTTGCACTTCACGAAAAATTATACTCGATAATTTGTTTCAATGCATATTTCATCTTTCCTTGTTTGCTATTTTACCTGCTAAATGTATAATTAATTGTCGTCAAATCTTTAATGGGAGGTACGATTTCCTCCTGCAACAGTTTTTATTCACCCTACAATTATATCATTTTCTAGCTCCTTCTCCCATCCAGTATGAATATTTCTTCCTCAATATATCGCTATAATAAACCTTCTGCCTCAATTTTTCTATGAACCAACCCAACCTTTTCTCATTTATTGTCATCAGCTATATTATTAATTTTCTCTCACTGCTTATGTGTAGTTACTTACTTTTCCCACATTCTCATTTGGAAAACATCTACCCACACCATTTAACTCTCAAAACAAATCTTCACTTTACATAGATACAAACAAGAAAACAAAATTCTTACTTCCTTTAATTAGAAGAATTCTTAATAATTCATTATTGTAGAAAGAAAAATATTAGAAATGCGTTTCTGTTGCTTCAAATTATCTTATTTTCGCATGCATTTTTAGTATGCTGATGATTCATAAATTAAAATTCGAAACCAAACCAGTCTTAGTCGTGTATACGAGAAAAACAATTTTAATTTTTCTGTGGTGTCAAGGTGGACAATCGCTTATTTGAAATTTTATTTTTTGGGACGGAAAAAGCACCGACTGCCACGATTTAGATGCAGATGTACAACAGAGATGTGATACCTTAACATCGTATTAAATATTACAAAGTGAGGACAAGAAAACAATTCGTGAAAATATATTCTGAATGTTATATTGTACTATATAGCAACATGTGTGACGTGATTAGTGACTTTTTTGCAAATGATACGTGCGTTTGTTCAAAATAGTAGTGTCGTAGTTGAACTGAACAACTATTTTAATAAATGTTATAATTTGTTGTTAAGGTAATACAACTTTTTATGAAATATTTTTATGGTTAAGAACAAAATTACATTATTTCATTGTTACGAAAATAAATATGTCAAGTTTATTTTAAAATAATTTTATTTTAAATGATTTTTAAGTCTGAACGGCGACTTTTAGATTATATTTTTAAATTCCTTAATAATATTAATAATAACAACGACGAAATGTAGACACATACCTAATATTTTCAATAAATGTGAATAGCTAATACGCTCTTGAATCTGACTATACAGGTAGCTGATTTTCCATTAGCCAGTATGTATCCTTTGCATTACAGGTACAGGTGCCCATTTTTCGAGGCTCACCATTGTTATTTCGTTTAGCTTAAGAAATACAGAGTCGGTTAAACTATAGGGGTAAAGTTGCATAATTAGTTGCTCATTAATAACTCAAAAAGAAATTCTCCCTATCTTCAATTGTTTTTGAGATATTTTGAAAAACTGAAAAATTGTCAAAAATCATTTTTTAAACGTAACTTCTTTATTTTTGATTTCTCTACACTACCTATCGATCTACAGGTTGAATGTGACGCCACCAAGATATTTCTCAAGTTGGTCAAAATTGTTGTAATCAACATTTATTTCCTTTCTCCCAAAATTGACGGTTTAGACATAATTGTAGCAATAAACTTGTATTTTATCGTTATTTCTTTAATTTAAATAAATGTCAAAAATCATGGGAACACGTAAAAAAAGCGCTCTTGTGTGAAGTATAAAGATTATTATTATTATTTATAAATTCTGTAAAAACTTCCTCAGAGCAAATTTTTTGACACTTAGAAAGTTTGTGCAGCGTTTTGTATTCGCAGAATCATCATCAAAGTTAGTTTTCTTAGGAACGCAAGATTTGATTTTGGCTTCATTCGATGGTATTTTTTTCTCAATTCAACTAGGTATATAATAATAATATTACTAAAAGTTAAAGGTATGTTGGCCATATTGATAAATTGGTTGTGCCGTGAAAACAAACGTAATTTCACATTAGTATCAGTTGTGTTACACTTAATTTAAAATGTACTATACTAATGCAAGATAAGATAAGAAATGAGATAAATGTGTTAATAGCAAAGAACTTTGCAAAAATTATAATAAATGCTGAAATTGTCTTCCCCCCACCTGCTTCCAAACATAATTTCTTCTTCTAATATTTCTTAAACCTGCAAGTGTTGTAGTGACGTCCTGCCGTCCTATTTTAGTTTTACATATCCTTTCTATATAACCTATGCATATCTTCATATCTGATTATCTCTAACTTTTATTTAAAACTAAATTGTTAAATAAAAGTAAAAATATTTAAAATTGTTATTAAAACAGTTTTATAACAAGAGTTTAAATTTTTTCCTGTTTACAAGTATGCAGAAAACTGCTAATATCACTGTTCACTTTGACAATTAAATGTCAATTTGACATGCCATGCCCACTTGAATGAAACCAAAAACATCAAAAATTATATGTATGACAACAAAAAATATGTAAATTTAATTTTATTTATTTATAGGGGTTTACGAAAATTAACCTGGTATATACCGCTTGTATCGAAATCGTTCGAAAATGTAACAGGTTTCTCTTTACCGCGTTTGAATGTTACACCGAATCTACCTGGTGCATCTACCAGGTTGACGAAATTTGTGGATCGACGAAATTCAGCGGTAAATCGTCGGTGAACTAAAACATAACCTAAAATAAAACACATGTCTTTTGTGAGCGTGAGTTTTGAGCAGCCCACTTTTAGTTGTGCAGCAACATTTTAATGAAGCCATCTAAATAAAGTAGAAGAATTCATGCTAGAATTACTAATAAATTTTCAAATGTATCCTTCCTTAGTCTAAAATGATTTTTGAAATCTATAATAGATGAAATACGTTTCATAGTATATTCACGTTTATTAAATAGTTTACCGTCAGGGTTATACAAAAGAGCTACATGGGGTACATAATTTTCATTGGCAAGGCGCTTTTTCTTTCTTTTGGAGAATACTTGTAATTACTTAAAATAGCTTCCGTATCATTATACTATCTATCAATCTATCTATTACAACAGTAATAATAGCAGCAACTTCGCTTATTTTCATCTTGTCTCATCTTAAATCCACTTTTAGGTTATGTTTGTTTGTACCGGAAACGTTCGTAAATTATTCACCGAAATTTACACACCGAGAAATCAGCTGATTCCCAACTGGTAAATGGTAGATACCAACTCGGTTAATTTTCGTAAACGCCTTATGTCTACTGCAATACGCTAGTTGTAAAATTACGCCTACGGATACTGTTCAGCTCCCTTGCCATATATCAAGCTCCGGTCATCAATGACGTACTGGTTGATTCTTTATGAAAAGAATGGCGCTATACGTTCACAAAATATTTAATTCCATTTAAAATAAGTCTAAATACTTACTTATTTTAAATGGAATTAAATATTTTTTGAACGTGATTGGCATAGTGAAATAATTTGAAAAAAATCCTAAAATGATTCAGCTGTAAAATAATTAGAGACGTGAATATTTCAACAATACAAAATTATCTCTATACAGGGTGTAACATTAGTGCGATATTCTTCGATATCTCCGTTGTTATGCAAAATACAAAAAATGTTTTAAGACAAAAGTCTTTTGAATTTATGGTCTCCACCACCTAAAATTATTTTTAGTTATACGGAGTGTTTCGTTTGTGCGCAATCACGAACAACTTTATAATTTTAAATGGAACATCCTATATATTATTACATTTTTGAATTCCCTGGGTAATTCTAATACAAGTTTGTATAAGATAATATTTGTCTATGTCTATTCGTTT
>JAFFZR010010653.1:0-58407 GCA_018397195.1 Lethrus apterus | reverse complement strand
TACTAAATCGACAGTTAAACTCAGAATGCAATTCACCGAACAAAGTTAAGGTTAATCTCCAGTTAAATCATGAGAATAAAATAATCCCTAGATTTTTGGCGAGTTAAATATTAAATCTACAGATTAACCTCCAAATTTTTGTGACATTTCAATAAAACGAATTGAAATAAAACATATTTTTAACATAGATCAAGTGTTAATTGAATTAGTAATTTGTTTTATTAATAAATAAACACCAAATTAAGTAAAAATGGAATTACACCCTGAAAATAAAACATATTATTCGAACTTGTTATTTCTGCAGGTAAGGTTTCTCTTTACAACGTGTTACTAGGCGATATTTAAATAATACTTTTCAGTTTGCTTCCTGTTCAGGTAATTTACCTATAAAATCTTTATCAGAGGTAATAATTTCGTGTAAAAGAGATGTTGAAGTGTGTGCAGGTAACCTTGTCAGTGATTAATTGAACCCTTATGAAGGTATAAAAATGGTTGCATTCCTATTTTTACAATAGTTGAAAGTATTGTCTGTGCGAAGTATTTACTTTATTATATTTATATAAACACAATATTTAATATTGTAGGGTACATTTTATTTTAAATAGTGAACAGTTTTGCATTTTAGCTATTATTCTGTAAAATGTCTACTTCAAGTGACTCGGCTTTAACTGTTTCTTCAGTAACATATTTCACATCATCATCAACAGAGTCAAGTTCAGATGAAGAGCTTTTAATAAGACATCCCCAAGTTTTACGTGATAGAAATAATCTGTTTGAAGAATTTGACGATGTCGATTTTAAGAACCGTTTTCGGTTATCAAAATTATTGGTGAGAAGAGTCATAGGTAATAATATAGAACCTGCTAACAGAAAAAATAATGCAATTTCTGCCATTAATCAAGTTTCGGTAGCATTACACTTTTATGCAACAGGATATTTTCAGATAAATATTGGTGATACTTTTAATATTTCACAGTCCAGTGTTCATCGTATAGTTCGCAAATTAAAAAATGAACTAGCTTCCAACTGTACTGGCCATCTTCATTTTCATGAGATACATTTCGATCATTATTTTCTATATACAAGTTGGAGTAGTCGTGGGAAGTAGAAGGGCCCATTTCATTTTGTCGAACTGAGCAGCTCATTTGTTGGATACAAGAAGAGTAATGCTTCAAGAGAACAAATGATTTGAGATAGTGTGTTAAGAAATCTGTGGCAAACATAATATATTTCTAATGTGACTGCAATACTTACAATATTATCGACATCACTGTCATATATATTGGGCACTGGTTGCACTTATTTGCCAAACATATTTAACAACTGTTCTCCGATGGAATCTAATTTTATTTTGTAAGTTCCACCACCAGTTTTGTATAAATCGACCTGAAATAAATATATGTACGGATGCAACAATGTTTTGTTTTTTAAATTTTCACATAGTGCCTTTCGTCTGTCTGGGCTATGGAATTAAATTCGTTTTTTATAATATTTCATATATCATTTTTTGCTTTTGCACTTGAATTATCGGTTTTTTTATTTTCGACTATATGTAAATATTTTTCAACTATTCTAATTAATTCTAATTTCTCCTGTTCTAAATAATTTCTATATCTGTTTCGTTTTTCCCTCATTTTTATATTTTTTAACCCTTTATACTAATGTAATGAATGTAGTCATGAATACCAAAATGAACTAGTTTATAGCATTCAGCGCATCCTACGAATGGATAGTGTATACATATTTACTTAAAATTTACTTAAATCGAGAATGCGATGGTGAAACGCCAGTTTATTTTAATCTATAGATTTTATTTAATCGGTAGTTAGTAAACTAGAGATTTAACTGACGTTGGTGAATACGGGCCTCAATAGATTTTATCGTCTATATTGAAAAATGTTGTATATAAAAAATTTGTCGTAATAATCAATTATTGTGATTAAATGCGCTTACTTTTTTATATCCTATACGAATATTGCATTTGGGGTGTTAACTCTCAAAATAGCATGAAAGCAAATTAACTGTTTACATTCATTGCAGATAACAGCATTTGAAAATCCTCTTGTGTGCTTTTTGTACACAGACAAAACATAAAAACTGTCGGTATTTCAGTCGAAATTTATATTTTCAGAATTAACTTGATGACTGAAAAATAAATAAAAGGAAATACGTTTACACAGCACTACCACCATGATGAAATTTTCACTTTATTATTGTATTTATTCATCATAAATTAACTTTTATTATGTATAATTTTCATACATATTAAATTTTATTACAAAGCAAGTATAAAAGTGTACAACAGGAAGAGCGAGAAATAGATATAGAATGGAAAGGAAAAACTAGAGAAAATAGACTGGGTTGAACTTCAGGAAGTAGAGTTATGTTGGAGGTGTTTAAGGCAACTGTTCTCAAAGGTGCCGAAGAAATGTGTAGCAAGACCATCGCGAGACAGGCAAAGTTTACTGCATGGTGGACTGAGGATATAAGAGAGGAAGTCAAGAAAAAAAAACTGTGGAGAGAGTATCATAGCGAGAAGACAGAAAGAAATTATCAAGGTTATAAAGAACAAATGGCCGAAGTTAACAAATTAGCGAAGCAAAAACACGGAGTTGGGAAGAATTTGGAAATAAAACGGAAGAAAATAGCAGGGGAAACGAAAAATTGCTATACCGCACTTTAAAGAACTTAAGAAAGGAATAAACAGGGTATTAAATGTATAGAGCATAAAAATGGCAATATCATAACAGACGATAATTTAATTGCGGAAAGATGGTGTGTCACTGAAATTTTATAAGGCTGTAAGGAGGTGCATAATCATAAGATCGATCATAAGTAATAGAGAAAAACTCGAGGCACAAATAGACGAATATCTGGTGCCAGGTTCTTCTTTGCCCTAAATAAAACTTTCATAAGAAAAAAAGAAATAAGCCTTGCTACGAAAGCCAAAATATTTAGAAGTGCATTTGCACCAATACTAACATATGGTAGCGAAACGTGGGCTATGAGCGATGGAGACAAAAGTAAAATTCAAGCCTGTGAAATGAGGTATATAAGAGCAGCGATTAGGGTAACAAGAAACGATCGTATTAATAATAATATATTGCGAGAAAGGTTAAAAATGAAGTCTAGCATAAAATCAATTGAAAAAAAGCAACTGGAGTGGTATGGCCAGAACGTATGAAGGATAATAGAAAAGTGAAAGTAATATGGAAGACTGATACATATAAGAAAAGACACAGAGGTAGATCAAACCGAACTTGGAACAGTGAAGTGGCCAAAACCCTATGGGAGAAGTAGACTGGAAACAATCAGAGAGGATCGCATTTCACCGTGTGGTGTGGAGCTTTCTCCACACTTGACCATAAGAAGAGGACCGATTATAACTAACTACAAGGCACAAGCTAACGCATGGATTTATATTTTTACACTGATAAAAATTTTAATGAATCAATATAATTTCATTTTAAAATGTCACAATATTCCGACAAAATATTTTATAATTTACGATTCATGCCAAATTAACAAATTACGTTGTGTAGAACAACTTTTTACAATGATTACCCCTATACATACAAAGTGCCGGACATAATTTTGCAATTAGTTAATTTATGTATGCAAAATTGTTACAAATTACACAAAAAATTTAATGTTACACTTAAATATTTGACGAGGATTTTATTGTACAACACTTGTGAAAGTACAAAATTGGACACAAAGAACATGAGAAATGTTGGCAATTATCATATCACTCATACAGCATAAAAAGTACGATGTATAAACACATTTTAATGAATTTTACTTTTATGAAATTATTATTTGGTTAAACTAATGACATACGTGATTATAAAGTATGTAAAATGTTTATTCGTGTTTAATTATAAATGTTCTGTATAATTTGGAACAAGATTGGGAACAAATAATTTGATAGTTTATCTCAAATACGAATTAACTGTGAACAATATTTTAAAATTTAAACAAAGAAGTCCTATGGGGATATAATCAACATATACAGCAGGATGACTACGAAATAACTATAATAATTTTAACATTTAAGAAATATGAATCTTCAATAAATCAGCGGTACCATATTAACTATACCAAAAAATAGAAACACGCTGTACTTAATACGCTCCTGTAAAGTGCAATTTTATGTCGTTATCTTCTTAAAGATCATGAGAAACTCTTCCTTTCTGTGATAATTTTCTTTAAAATCTTCATAAATGAATCAATAAATTTTATTTAAAATTGTTATTGTGATTAACGTATTGAATACTTTTAACAATTTTCTGTATACTTGTATTCTTTTTACACACAGTACAAGAATAAATGTGATTTATTTCACATACGAGTTTTTTGTTTTGCGATTAATATTAATTCAAAAATATTTTAGCGTATAAATCAAAAAATATTAAATATTAACAAATAAATGTTATACTAACTATCCATAAAAGCTATCTGAAGCAATAAAAAGCACCACCAAAATACTTGTGACAAAATATTATATTTATAAAAAGGAAAATATCCTTTGTTTCATTATTTGCATTATTTCTTATTGAGAGAGGTAATATTTGGTGGAACTATAACTATGATACTAAAAGAGTTATTTACCTACGTTAAGCTATGTGATGTCTTCCAACAATGTATTTGCTACGGTGGTACCCTGAGGCATTATTACTAATTACGTTATTACACAAACACGAATTTAACATTACATAACACCCTTGATGTATATATATTTATATGTATTCAGCGAATTATATTACTTTTACGTAAATGAATACGTGTGTCAAACTTACATTGTTTAAAAAATTCAACTTTAACAATTTACTGATAAAAGAAAAGAAAAGAATAATTACGTACTAATTAGTTTTTTAATTAAATGTTTAAATAACATAATTCTTTGATGTAGTGTAATTTTGTTCCAGCATTCATTTTCACCCTTGCAATCTTGATTCGTTCTTTGTTTTTAGTGTGTAAGATATCTAGAGCCAGTTTGAAAGCCTTTTTAGGTATTTTTTTCTTTGTTTATTAAAATTTCTTTTCGCTCGTTTTACAGGCTTATCCTTCGAACTCGTTCCGTTTTAGATAGAAATTTCTGCAGGAAAGCATTCATAGCGACATGGGAGGTCCTGTTTATATTGCATTTTTAATTTATGCGAATATAGGTTAAAAAGGTCATAAAAGTCAAAAAATAATATTACGACTTTGTATTACGACTTTGTGTATTGCTAATTAATTTGAAAGTAAATAGTCGGAAGAAAACATGGCTATATGGATACGTTCATTTATTATTTATGGTGAATGTCGTCGAAGCGCATAAAGAATTGATGTGGTTTGTATATTTATGTGTATGTTTACCTTCGATATATTAAATATTTTAAAATACCCGAGGCAAACGAAACGAAAAATTTCTATATGTCAGCGAAAAAATTGAAAATTGATTTCTAGAATTTGCAAAATTATGTAGTCCAGCTACATCTAAATGTGTATTACCAGATACTAAATTATTAGGTCATATCGATTACATTAGTAAACAAATATAATAAAATTAGTTATAACATATGCCTGACACATAATGTGCTATGTAAATCCCTGTTATGGGAAGATATCCCTTCGCGTTACCTGTTCTTGTAATAAAGGTCGATTTTATTTGATAAAAATATATATTTTTGCATGATAGTAGATTTTCAACCATCATTTGTTTGAGAAATGACGTCATCAAAAATTTTTTTAATGGCGACCTCCTATTTTTTTCTTGATTTTGAGAAATCATTTTATTGTCTTGGACTTTAAATAACCCCATAAAAACAATCAAGTGGTGTAAGATGTGGGGATTACGCGGGTCATTCTATCGGTCCTCGCCTGCCAATCCACCTCCTCGGAAAGCAAATTTCCAGAAAATCTCGAACATTGTGTGGAGATGCGCGATCTTGCCGAAACCATATGGTATTACCTGTCAGGATCATTGTCGTTTGGAAAAATTGCTCCAAGAGCTGGAAGAAGGTCATTTTGCAAAAACTGTACATATCTTTCTCCTGTGAGGGTTCCTTCCAACAAGAAAGGCTCTACTATTCTGTTATCGACTCTCCAGAACTAAATCTGATAACGATTTTGCTTACTAATAGTTTTTTGCTTTATTTTATTTGATTTAGGGTTACTCACTTTCAATTGTCATTTACTCGAATTGTAAGATGGTAATATTTTTATACTGTCGTTCAACAATGAAAAAATCTCTCAAAGTCAAGAAAAAATAGGGAGTTGCCTTTAAAAAAAAGTTGAGGACGTCATTACTCAAAAACAATTTATTGGTTGATAATCGACTTTCATGAAAAAATGAGTATTTTTATCAAATAAAATCGACCTGTTCGATGATTTTTTCCCAAAATATTTTGCTTTTACTGAATTTATTCCATACTTTAGGCGCGCACTGTATAGTTAAATATATGTATAAACAGCATATTAAAACTAAAAAATCTGTATTCGAGTGAAAATTTTCTCTTTAATAGAAAAAAATATATGACTATGTGACATCGTCTACGATCGGTGTATTGGCAAAATGATTATAGAGTATTAGGTTAACTTAAAATATCAAACATAATCAACGGTTATCACATAAATTCCGAGAGCTTAAATGGTTAAACATGATTCATAGATTTAACTTGCAGTGTTTCTACCATAAAATCATTGTTACGAAGTCTCCACCCTATCTCTACAACCAGATTAGATTTAGATGCGATGTGTGTTGTGTGTAACATTAATATTAGATTTCCTCGCTTCATTAATGCATTTTGAAAAATTCTACTTCAAGCCACTATAATTCTATTATATTCAGTCCTGCTATTGAATTCGCTAAATTATGTGCGAAAACTCATAATCAAATATATGAAGATTTATTTGCTTTTGGGTTTGTTTGTTAACTTCAAATTTCAAAATGTTTTAAAAACTGTTAACAATTACAAGTTTTTTCCAAAAATTCTGGATTAATTCTTGATCAATCCATCAAAAGATTTTACATCAGACACTTCCATATGTCCCAAAATTTTCATACTCTAATTTTCAAATTCGAACACCTTTCCTTCATCAATATTCTGTCATGTCATAATTCTCATGTTTTTTTTTATTTATCCAATCTTTACAATAAAAATATTTATTACAAAAAAAATAATTTCGTTACATTTTAAAGTTGTTTTTCTTTGTTGAAGCTTGCGACAAAATAAACATGAATTAATAATTATAATATTTAGAAAAAAATACTTTTTATTTTGATGGTCAAACAGTTTTATTCAAATTTGTTAGATTTTTTTCTGAAAATCAACGTTTGTCAAATCATTTTTTAAAATATAATTGTTGAAATAATTTAGTGTATTTTTTTTATAACAATAATTTAAATATATTTCTTGTTTAAATATAGGAAGCAGAGAGCGCTATTGCCGCAATGAATGGTCAATGGCTTGGCAGTCGTAGTATTCGGACCAATTGGGCAACTAGAAAACCACCCGCCCCGAAAAACGAGGGTAAGTTTTCTTATTTATTTTTATTTGTTATTCCTTGTTTTCCTAGTTTTTGTCGACCATTAACTAAGCTATTTTTTATATGGTTTTTCTGGACCAATTCCATTAAATATGACGTAGGATAATACGATATGTTTTGTATTTACAAACCAATGAACAACAAAAATCAACAAAATAAACTTTCTGTTATTTTTATATATTTTGTTTTCAATTTTTTGTGTAATAAATTTTTTTATGTAAAATAAATGTATAAATGACTGACTATACGCCAAGAATTGCAAAACAAAACAAATGAATATAGATTATTTTGTAACAGCTTGATGATTATTTGGCAACGGATCGATAGCTAACAATGGGTGTATTAATTAGCCACCGGTGTTCTTAGATTTAAATGCATAAAGCTTACATACTCTGAAAGTAGTTCACGGAGAAATGCAATGCGGAATTACAGATTAACAAAAACAACATATTAATTAGGTACGAAATCTCATGAGTTACATTTTAGACTATTAACGTTTCTATTCAATTTAATTTTATTACTGAATATAACTTTACATTGTGTAACGTTTTTCTTACAAAACCCAAATTTTAATAAACTTTGAAATTACACATTGCAAAAAAATAATTATTTAATTAAATTAAATTAATTAAAATCTTTGTTATTATTTTACATATCGACATTAATCCATGCTTTTCAAGATGGTTATGCCCTCGAAACTTTCTGTGTTTAAAATGAATCTCTCAACAAGATATTCAATAAATATTTTTAAAGAAATTTGCGAAGGATTCAAAATAAATTTGACACTAAATATGTACTAAAAACAACAACATTCAATTTAAAATATTTTTCTGTAGCATATTAATGATTGATTTTTAGATTTAGGTTTCGTCCACACAAAAATAATATGACATAATATAAGAATGCTTAAATATGATATTTTACGTTTATGTTTGAGTAGAAAATTCAATAAAATATGTTTATGGTTAAGTTCAAGCATTGATATTTTTATATTACGTATCGATGGATTTAGTTACAATTTACTATAAAGAATGAATTGTTTTATGTACAAATATGAAAGGGAAAAATATTTCTAACGGAAAGTGTATTTGACAGTAAACGACAATCCTAACTAAAGATTATATGTTTGATAAAACAGTTGAGTTGTAGAAATTGTGAAAGAAGGGCGGCGAGAGTAAGTGGGTTTGAAATTTCGGTACTCCCAAAGGATACCGTACCTCAAGCAACCTCCTCGCTATATGCAACAACTTCGTCTGGTTGACCCAATCAAGTAACGATTCTGTGCCTGTCAGGAGTTACTTATGTTTTATATAGCTGCAGGGGACACACGCGAGAACGTTCTTTTATATTACATATTCAGGTGCACGGTCGAAAGAATAAAGTATATTCTGATTTAAAGTAGTTATATATAAAATCTTCATATGTTAGACATTTCTATTATAATCTCGAATATATCGTAATATTTTATTCCAAAGTTTCAGATTGAAAATTGATTTTATATGTTACAACAAAAAAATAACCTAAACTAATATTGTTAAAGGGAAATAAGTTTGCCGTGTTTTCCTTCCAACTTCCTTCCACTTTTCGACGATGAAGATGAAAATAAAGGCGCTGAAAATCAAAAAACTAGTTATTACATAGGTATGTAAATGTAATATGTTTTTTTGAGAATGGCCGCTTCTACATGAATATTTTTTATTAAAGACTGTACACAAAAACGCCTTGGAAATTAACACAGACAATACATAATATTTTGGTAAAATTGACTGGAGTTGTGAGTAGGAACGCGAAAAATGCAAAAACGGAATTGGACTGCTGGAAACTATTTTTTGACAATAAAATACTAAGCACTAAGTCGAAAATACAAATAAGTACACAGATGGCATCAGAGAAAAATTCGAACGATTGAGAGATTGTCAACGAACAGATGTTATAGAAATCCAAGCTTTTATAGGACAGCTTTACTTGGCGGGCAACTGATTGATGTTCAGAATGACTATGTCGGAGAAAAGATTTCGTTTTCTCATAAGAAGCATAACATTGGACGACAGGACTAGGAGAACAGACAGGATCAGGACAGATAAACTAGCGGCCGAAATATTTACATTGTTTTTACAAAACTGTAATTATTACTTAAGACAAAATGTGACAATTGATGAAATGTTGACAGCATTTCGCTGTGGTTTTCGGCAATATATTCCTTTAAAACCCACGAAATAAATTTTATACTAATTTATATATTGTGAGCAACAACCAGAAGGACCTTATAGGAAGGAAAATACGGCAGAAGAAATCGTAATGAGACTTTCTGAACCAATTTACGAAAGTGGACGAAATATGACAGCAAACAATTGGTTTACAAGTTTGAAGCTTGTGAAAGCTCTCGAGAAAAAAAAATATCTAATGTCGAAACTATTCGAAAAAATAGAAGGGAATTATCGCACAATTTTATTAGAGCGAAAAATAGAAATCAATATGACAGTTTGTTTGGTACAAAAAATGAGACACTGGTATCATATGTGCCAAAACAGTCGTTTTCTTGTCAAGTTTGCATACATCAAGCAATGAAGTGGCAGATGATACAAAAAAATCCAGAAATTATTAGTTTGTATATAAAATTATACTTTGTTTTCAAAAAGAATTTTATAAAATCCACATTCTAGAGTAGAATTTACACATTCAAGTATTAACTGTAAAAATTCTAAGCAGCATTTCATAAGAATAAACCAAAAAACAGACCTTTTAATTATTAATGATTTGTGAATTAATTATCTTAACTATGATTTTTTTGTAATTCCTATAATTTATTGTAAAAAATATTCAAGTTTTATTAAAGGTTGAGTATCCCTGGTCTAAAATTTATTAAAATTATTTATTTAGTTCCCTTGTATTGATAAAACAACAACAATGTTTGGTACTGTTTTCTCTTATACAACGCATATATGTATGTATCTACGGCATTCTTATCATCACAAAGCGGACCGAGTTTATACACATCTAACATAAACACAATTATATTAGTGCTTGTATATGTTGGATAAATTACTAAAATGTTCGCGAAGCTGCAACAATTTTTCTCCTGCACATTTCATGTTCGCGTAACAAAAATTACAAACGGGATTTTATGAAGGAAATAAACTGACTGAATTCTAAATTACATTTTCATTGCACACAGTACTCGTTCCTGTTGCAATCTACTTGTTCGAAACCAATTATAAATTGTTTACAATTTTCAATTTTTTTCGTTGATGATTTCATAGTTTGGAAATTCTAATGCTTATGAGGTTTTCCACCTTCATGTTTTTTGCAACATTTCCTACTCAATCTATTGAAGTTTAAAATATTTTATTTTGTTAACAAGTCCAAGTTTCAAATTTTAAATGAATTCATTAACATGAAATGTTTTGAATCATAACGATTAATTCGTAATTTAAATTTGAAATGCAGTGAAACTGTGAAGTTCTTTTATAGATAATATATAGTTTTGCTTTGAAAGTAACCAACTGGACGTACATCATAATTCTTCACGAATGTTGACGTCAATTAATGAAATAAATGACCAATGAGTTATGAGTTTCTTCCCTTTGATTATTTCCACATAGTCGTTATATTAAGTATAATACTTTTTGAGAACTACATATATTGTTTAAGAGTAACAAAAAGCTTTTCTAAAAATGACAAACACAATGTGATTTATAAAAGAAATAAACAAAAAGAAACTGAATAGAGGGCTATTTTCTTTTCATCGAACTTAGATGAGTAAAGTTAGAAAATTATTTGTAAACGTTTGTATCTGTAAACAAAGAATATCACAAATATATATAGACGGTATTAATCACATTAAAGCTTTTATATAATGTTCTGTTTTCCGTTTTTTTATTCGGTTTATCCGGACGTTCCCAGATTAGTGAAATGAAACATTAGTAAATATACAAACAAGAAGGCGCTTGAAATCGGGAAACAAACAAGAAATTATAAATTTTATCGCCCTTGTATAATCAAAACTAAAATATAAACTTTAAGAACAAAGAAATTCTCTCGAAATTATTAATTAGTAAGTTAAATGCAAACTTAATTCAGTAACTTAGATGAATATCTTTTAAATTATATTTTAAATGTAAAATTTTATTAATCTAAATTCAAATTAAAAATAAACAACAATTACTCCGCGAAATTACTTATCACAAAGACAATATTTTAATACTATTTTTCAATTTATTCACGTAAAAGGAGCAATATTTCATTTAAATTATTCAGATACGTAACTTTGTGTTTTATACAAAACATTTTTTTTATTAGTTCAATCTAATTTTTATTTTAAGAATAAATAAATATATAAAATTCTCGAATAACGCATATAAAAATACAATAAAGCATTTGTATAGTTTAAGTAAACACATATAAGTCGTAACTTCAATTATCTCTGCAACAGTTTCGCTCTCACAATTAAAATATTAGAATATATTTAAAAAATATATAACTAACGAATAAATTACATAATTTGTTAAATTTACATGTTCATATTTTTATTTATTGTCTTTTATATAATCCGGTTTGTAACACGTTAAAAATAATTTGTGCTTTAATCTTAAAGTTAAAACTTGAATTGTCAATAAATGTAAGCAAATTATTTATAACAACAATAATTAATAAATATTACGCTAATTAATATAATATTATTATAATTATTATAATAATGATGAATATAAACTAACGAAAGTGACAAAGTGAATGGAATCCTAAAGAATTCCTGGATTCTGTAGTAATCGATACTGAAAGATGGGGTTAATTCCAAGAAATTTTTACCACAAACAAAGAACGTAACAAGAATTTGCTTCAGTTATGTGATTTTCAACGAATTCGATGTTTGTACGTATTAGTAATACATTTGAATAATATTTAAACGATTTTTACTTTTCGTTTAAAAATGCAGTTCTGTGTGATCATTTGTCTAGATAAAATATTGCATTGGAATATTCACTTTTCGTCTATGAATTTTATTTTTATTTTTCTTCTTTATTTTCTTAGTACTTTTAACTATTTCCTTGATCATAGATTTGTCTATGCCTCCCTATACACATCCATAAAATAATTATTTGTCTTCATTCCCCCATTCGCTCCACAATTGATTTTTAAAAAAGGTAAAAAAGAGTGTAATGGACTAAAAAGGAGTAAAAAAGAAAATACAAAATTCAAATAACCTATAAGAACAATTGCCGCCCCAAAAGGCTGGCGCCCCTGGGCTATAGTCTATTTAGCCCTGTAGTTAGGGTGGCCCTGGACTAATGGATTTTCAAGGGATTCTCAATTGAAAAATTCGCATAATAATAATAATGGTTTTTAATTTTGTTTAACGTTTTCTCTATTCCCAATACATTTAAGCAAAATTGAGAGATAGGGGTAGATTTGATTCAGGAAATATATGAACACCATTACACCTTAAAAACATAGAAAAATGACAAGAAGTAAAGGAAATAATATATAATAATAATAAAAAAGCAATTAAATCGATTTTCAGATATCGAGTGGCGCTGCCACCATTTTAGTTTTAGTAAGTTTTAGTTATCCAGGCATGTATCCAGGCATCGGATAGTTAGTTATACAGCTGAGAATGTTAGTAAATATATGAATAAGGTATGTTCAAAATAATTGAAAATCATATACACGAAAACTTGAAAACAAAAATTTATTTTTATTTATTTTTGTTATTTGTGAGTCTGGTAATGGAGATTTTGCGAAAAAACGGGGTCAGGATATATATGAACTCTATTACATCTTGAAAACATAGAAAAATGATAGGAAGTAAAGGAAATAAAATGTGTGATGTATAAAAGTAATTAAATCGATTTTTAGATATTATCTTCTTCATAAAGAAAATATACGGGTGGGGCAGCGAGGTGACCAGTGAAGTTTTACAAAAGTTGCAGAACTAGAAATTGAATTACCAATAAATAAGGTGACCAATTTTTTTATGAAAAAGGAGTAAGGATGGATGGGATCGGTTGGGTTCGCTCAGTAAATTGAAATTATTGAAATTCAAAAAGTCAGTTTTTAAAATTTATAGTTGGATTGGCATGGGTTAGGTTCGCCCATAATTGATATTATTGAAATTCAAAACGTCAGTTTTTAAAAGGGTTAGGTTCGCTCCGTAATTAAATTTTAAAATTTATGGTTGGGTTCGCTCCGCAATTGAAATTCAAAAGGTAAAAAAGAGTGCCGCCCCAAAAGACTGGCGCGACTTGGCTATAGCCCATTTAGCCATGTGGTTAGGGCAGCCCTGAATATACAGGGAATTAAACTTGGGAAAATTTAACTAGTAAAATCTTATATGTTGTTAATTTGGTTTAGAAACAATGTTGAAATGAATTATTAATAATAATAATGTTTTTTTTCAATTTTTGAGTTTTCCCGGTATTCATTTATTTTCTTCCATTTCGTTTCTTCGATAAAAAGTATGATTTCCTCATGTACCTTTTATCCATCGTATTTTCTCTGTAGTTGTTTATAAATAATAAATAATGTGTATTCGAACAAATTCCTCGTTGAAATTTGAAACTAGATGTGTTTTAAAAATCTGAACTTTGATCATTAGTAATGTGTTTTTCGAGATTTCGAATAACCGTAATTCCGTACACGGAGTTGATTGATTGCAGGTTATTATTTAATTCCCGAGTACGAAGTGGTTCGTCTGTTTTACGTGCTTCGTCTGACTTGAATGCACGAATCGGGGTGAATTCTCCAGGTACCTAAAATGTACAATTCATTCTTCTCATCTATGTACTCTTTACAAATGATATATCGTTCGGTTAATTCACAATACAATATAGTAATTTATGCAGAATTGATATTCTGGCGAAGTTGGAGTACAAAACGGCCTGTCAAGTAATTCTAATTTATAGTCACGATAGTGGATGGAGCACCTATAACTCGCTACAGATTTGATTACAGGTATTAAATCACTTATCGTCGTCAATCGCAAATGCTTAAAACGTATGAATTTAGGTGTAGTTTAGTTTAGCTGGCCGTCGCGTCGCGTCGGTATTGGAGTATGGCTGAGATATCCGCAATGCGTACGGATGCAAGGCTCACAAACGAGCGAACAATGAACAGGCGAACCATATTTACGCTCACGCTTGTATACCCCGTTCAAGTCCACAGTGACCGTCACCGCAGCGTGTGCGTGATTCGTTCCGTGTTTCTGTCACGAGAAATCCAAACACGCGACTAAATGTTCATTTGGAATCGTAATCATAATACAAAACTCAACCTTAAGAGGGATGTTTTTGCCAACACACTCTTATTTGCACGTCCATTTTAGACATCTAATCAACATTTTGTTGATAACGTATCCTGCTTTCAAGTTTTAATACGTCTTTTCAGATATCGTTTCACAACGTCGTTTACCGTGTCCTCTCTTTTAGTAGTAAATACAAAGTTAAGATAAAGTACTGATTTAGATAATTGATGTTGGGTTGTTCTTACTCAGCCCCTATCGTTCGTTCCGATTAATTCTCCTCTTTATATAGTTCAATGTATTATAATCATGAAATATTCTTGGATCAATTTCCTTTTTAATAAACTCGTTAAGAATAAGCATGCTCATAAACTCTATACAAAATATAATATTCCGTTCAAAAATATACATTACAACACGGAAAAACAGTATAAGTTTAGGAATATCCATTGTTGAAACATTGGTAATTATTCATATTCATGTTCAATTTCTATTTTTTATTTCTTATTGACAAAATTCCTAGTTTTTCTCTAAACAATTGTTAAACAATTTTTTTAGCATTTTTCTAATAACATTCAACATACGCACCATTCTTAAGTTTGCCTATCATTACTACGATATTATACTTCATTGTTGCACAATTTTTCTTAAACTGAAGATAAATTTACAAATTTTTCGGAAATATTCAGTATCATTTTATTTAGATTGAAAATGTACGTGTGAATGGGTTCTTAAATATTTTCCTTTGGTTTACCTATATTTGTTCCTCTTATCCATGGGACGAACAAAAAAGTTTAAAATGTCTACTCATAAATAAAATACGTTCTACAAAATGAATTTACTTTTTCACTAAGTTTCAAATAAGGAAAATAATTTTAAAATTCATCATCATCATTTATTAATCCAAAAGGATTGAGTATGGGACAATGTTGGTACTTAGAAAAAGACTACTTTTAATATACAAACCATGCTTCAAATGTATCCTTACATGACTGGATCAGAATATCAAGACTGCCAAAGTTAGTGCACCCCAGAAAACAGGACGTATCGTCAGAGTATTGGACCGTTATAAAGTTACTTAATGAGTCTTTAAGATCATTAATTAAAATACTAAGAAGATTGGCCCTAAAATGGTTCCTTACGGTACACCCTACACTTTCAAAAATGTTTGACCATTCCACTCAACGAGCTGATGACGATTTAAAAGAAAAGAACTTATCCAGTCCAGTGCCACAAAGCTTGTTTGAAAAGCTAATTTGACGGAACCTAAATCCGCAAAATTGACGGGCCTGTTTTAAATTGAAGTTTCTATCAAATATATTGTTTAAAATTTTAATAGTTAATAAAAAAAATATTTGTACATGAACTATAAATACTATTTTAAATACTAATATAGAAGGATATTTCCAAGCGTTTTGATGATTTTAACAGTCGATTTCTGGAAAATATATTAACATAAAATCTACACGAGTTCTCTAATAGATTTTTCCAACATTTCGTATTATTTTTTAACCAAAATTAATAATAATAGATATTTTCAGTATACATTCTTGTTTTTAATTTCGGAAGTGAAACTCTACAATCATCATATATACGTTCATAAAAGCTTTAAATCTATTGGGAATTCGTTCGTACGATAGTCGCAAATCCTAGTAATCTTTTAACACTTTCTTTAGAAAAACAGCACAAAAATAAATTATCTGTAAATTGAATGTGAACTTGAGCGGTTGATCTTACAGGGTCGTACTCAAAACTACATGTTTATAGAAAAATGACATATTCAGATTTATAACTTATTTACTCGAGTAACAAATAGCAGAGAAAACCAAGACAATTTAAAAGTTATCAATTTACAAACTAGACCCTAGACCATTCCATTCCAATCACCCTGGACCATTTAGTATATTCATTCCAATCACCAATTGAACTTTAAATTAAATCAATTGGAAAATATTTTCGAAATTCTGTTACTGGCCAAAAAAAATCCATAATTTTTTGTATAGCAAAGAAAATTTTCAAAAATACGAATAAGTTTTTTTGTAAATCACTTATGTGTGATATTACAGTAACTAAAAATGTAGCAAAACTTTTAAATACGCATTGGTGATAAGGTCATTTCAGAAGAAAAGGATTTGGAAACAGGAAATGTTACCTTTCATTATTATGGAGTACCACAAGGCAACATATTTGCACCATTTCTATATGTATTATGTTTACTGTTGCATTGGATGATACATTATTTTTTTATTGGTTCAAAGATTACTACAAAATACAGAATGAAAAATAAAAATTGAAAGCAAATATTAGGTAACATTTACCACAAGAAAGAGATTTGTCCACTTTGTCTAAAAATACATCGTCGCTTTAAAAGCAAACTGACATAACTCAAAACAGTATTTTTAAGTTAAATATATAAAACTAATCACAAAAATTCGCTCTTTAAACCAGAAAAACTTTACATTTAGTAGTTCAAAAATATCCACTAGATGACGAAATGTCGTTTTGCATTCTCCACCCACAAAAATTTATTATAGATTTTGTGCAAAACGTCACAAGTGCATAATTTCAAATATTAATTTACTTTAAAAAACAGTTAAAAGTATAATGTTTATGGCGTGTAACATAATACTTACGCATTTTCAGTAAAATTTTATAAAAAAAATAATTAAATATCATTAAATATTTCAAACGTCATTTTTTCAAAATAGTTCATTTTGATTATGACGGATTGCTTTTACAGCGACGTCATTTTGATCTGAGTCTAAGATGGCTTAAATCTATCTTTGTCCAAAAAGAAAATTGACTCAAAGACATATTCTGTTTCATATGAAGCAAAATCCAATTTTGTATACAAAACAAGCTATTGCGGTTAAAATGTACAATAAAACCAATATACTCTGGGGAACAATTAATAGTTACGAATCTCGTGAGAAAACAGTTTGAGAAGTTTTTAATCTAATCAGTTTATTGTTGGAAATCTTTAGGATAATTAAAAATGTAAAAATAATAAACGAAAAAGAACAAATGAAAAATATGGGATGAAAATTTTAGCAATATTGTGTTAATTTTACCCTAATTTATCAATTATCATCAATAGATATTAACCATTTGATTATTTCCTCTATTAGGTAAATGTGTAATTGAATATAATTTTAATTAATTCAATTTCACATATTATTATTGTTTACCTTCCATTTCACGGTTAGAGTGTCATTCAGTGTTTATGTTCACTATCTACATATTATGTTTGCATTTCACACCAAACTATGTATTTGAGTAATTAATATCAAATATATGTGCTACATATATACTTATATTTATTATATCAGTGATGTGATATTGTTATGATTTTAACTACTTTTAGCATTTAACGCTGTTTTTTGTTGTATAAAAGAAAATGAAATATTTTTATACATTCGGGGCAAAAATATGAATTTAAATTATGAGATTAGTTTAAAAAGTGATTGCATATTTTACCCTAATTTCAATCTTGGTAGGTACATTGTAAACTTGTTGCTACGTTCCAACCCCTTGTTGCTTGGAAAGTTACGTTTTCAGAACCAATCTATCATAATTTTGCATATATCCTTCTTTTTCATTACTTCGTCTTGCATTTATCAATCTAAATATATCTTATGTAATGTGATTATAAAATCATTATGTCTTCAAAGCAGTTAATTCAAAATAATTTTGAATTGGTAATTACATACAAGATAAACTTCAAATTTACATAATCTGGAAGCTTGTGCTTCAGCCTGTATTGTTCGTTCCAACTAATTTTCCTCTCAAAATACGTATATTGTAATCCCGGTATACTCCAAGTCTCAATGAAAATATAATGTTGTTAGTACATCATTTCAATTTTCTCATAAACTTTAAATTATAAACCTATGCGAAAAGGTTAAAATTGCAAAATTTTGTATTATGCTGTGAAAATTCATATTACCATAGATTTATATTTGACTTAGTTAATTTGTCACCCTAAGGATATATAAAATCTATTTCTCAAATGGAACATGCTGTATATATTTTTTATTTGCCACCTTACGAAACTACATTGTTTTTCTTGTTTAATTTTTGTTTAAAAAAGACAGACATAATATCCTATTAAAATTTTTTAATACATTCTCAAAAACAGCTCAAGTACGCTTATCCTCCCAACATGATGTGTGAAAAGGAAATCTAATATTCTCTGTGAAATTTGAACTCGTATTTGTCGAATTTTACTTTTTTAAACTATGAAATTTATCTCAGAAATTGGAAAACGAAAACATTATTTCTATTTGTTTATTTATCAAAAATTATAAATTTTATATTGTAGAAACCTAGTTCAAATTATTTGGAATTACCTAATATCTTAGAATGGAATTTAAATAAAAATTCTTATTGAATCATTCTAATTTCTTTATGTCACATTTATCACAATGACGATTACAAAAATTAAAGGAATGTTTACGGAATTTTTGTGTTGAAAAAGTTCGTTCATTTGCAAATCCATGGTGAAGGGGAATAAAATCCGATTCACATATAAATAATTATTCATGCAGATTAGTCGTCATATCTTCGTATACGTTTTTAAAATGTCACTATTGACGTAATTATAATTTGAAAGAGTTGGATTGAGGTTAGATTTTTAATATCGAGTTGGGTTGATTACAACTTGGTTGTTCATTAAAAAAATCGGCCATAAATTCATATATTTAAATCGAAAACTTTGAAGTAAAGTAATATGAAAGAATACACATTGGATTGAGTTGGGGTTTATAATTATTTCGTGCAATTTAATAGTTCAAAAAGTATATATTGCATTTAACAAAATGGGTTTTAAAATTAAACCTTATATAATTTTCTAATTAAGTTCGATAAGGCAAAGTCGAAAATATTGAAAGGAATCCATATAAATATATCTTATAAACATTCTCTGATAAATATACCCCAAAAATTAAAAATATTCAGTTTCAATTTTAAATTCAATTTTCACCCGGAAGGCATTTGGCCCTGTTGATTTAAAAACTGGAAGAAACAATAAACCCAAATATAAAAAATAAAACAATTCTGTTTTAATTTTCAATTCAATTTTCACCTAGAAACCAATTTGGTTGATTTTAATTTGAAATATTGGTATATAGGAATAATAATAATTACTTATTACCTAACCATGAAACGATATAAAAAATTATTATTAAAATTATTAATTATAATGCTCTATTATCCTATTTAGGATTTAAAACGATTACAAAAATCCTTCAAATGTTTGTTTTAAAACATCCAGCTTATGCACAGTTTAAAAATTCCAAAACTTTGAAATTTGAATGGCTGTGTTTCACAGTTATGAATTTAATACCAATAAACAATACTTACCAAAACTGATTTCCTTCACCAAGTCAGTTGTGGGATCACATACGGTGAATTAATCGTCTTTATTTAAACATAATTCACGACCACGTCCACTACACACTAACCAAATATAAAATAAATAACATTGTGTACTGGGACGTATACTATGTTTTCAAATGAGTGTGAGGTTGGTTACATCAATTACGTGATGAGCGGTAGCGTCGTATAATAATTTATCCAATTTAATGAATCAATTCATAATTTCGATTTATTACGTCCCCATCTACATTTATATAAAAATTAATAAATGAATAATTCGTTTGAATCTATTAACAACGCGAAATACATTTTTCTACAATACACATTTTCAGTCTGAAAAGTAATTTGTGATCTATAATAATTATTTCGTGAGTTCTAAATAGACTATTTAAATAAATCCTTTCTATCAGATGGGGTACTTTTCTTCATGTTAAAGAAAATACAAATATGACTCGTAGTTATAAGACGTGTAAAATTTTCTGTGTTTAAAATAGCCCTAAAATATTTTTCTGATTACTTTAAAGTGTAAATATGGATTTTTTAAAAATTAATGTGCAGTATGAATTCTTTAAATTGCAACAATGTTCCACCCCTACGTGTTCGTAATTTTTGACAATATTGGAAATAAGCTCATTTATTTATATAACAAAAAATACATATACTTATTATTTTTAGATGTATTTAAGCATTTTTTATTATACAAATCGTATCATTTTTCGAAATTATTGAACAGCGCCACCTAGCTTCAGAAACCCGAAATCTTAAATGTAATTTTCCAATTTCTGTGATTAAGGGTTTCTAACAAACACAAGTATTTAAAATACTTAGTAGTGAATATATACACCACCTAACGACACGTCGTAAACTAATCTTGTTCCTTTTACAACTTTTATTGTCAGAAAACCAAGATTTATTTAAATGAAGGTTTCATTTAAATATTTACTTATTTAATATATTTATTTACAAGCAACAATTCAAGTTACATATACACAACTTAAATCGTAAACCTAACACTATGTAATTTCAGATTTCATATATTTATGATTATAACTTAATTCGTCGTTTGATGATATGCTGCAAATGCTATTAGAGATCTCCTAATGCGATGTGTATGTGGAGTTTAACAATGTGTAATTATATTGCCTTAAAAATAATTCTGAACATCTACAAAGGATTCGTAACCACAAAGCATATGTTAACAGTTAATTACATGCACATAACCCAAGGCATCTGTTTAGTTCTATAAACAGTTAAATGTTTATACGATATAACACTGTTACTATATCAATATTATTGAATTCGCGAACTTCATTTGGAATATAGTAGTTTGTGAACGGTTCTTATTAATTTGTAATTTATAACAATATATTATGATAAACGTTTAGAAATATAATTTATTAATAAATTTCAGATCAAATCGATGCTTCTTACGCGTAAGTCACTAAAAATCAAAATATTGAATACTTTCTTTTTATACATATTTCTAACATTTTATTTCTAGTACTTGATAAATAGATTTTTCAGAGTTCGGTACAAATTTTTCAATCAAAATCAGAATTCATTATTTTAAAGTGTTTATATTAAACTCAGTCATTTTACACAAATTAATACGAAAAATCACAAAGTAACAGAAAATATAATTTGTTGTCTCTAAACATTCCATTAAAGCAAAATTTGTTCCGAACTATGCATAAAATATATCTTATACTTTTTTATTGTAAATTTTGTAGTTTCATTTTAACGTAGGAAAAAGAACACAATCAAAAATTTATCACAACTGTTAATAAATCCTGTTAGTTTTTTAGCTGCATTACTTTTTTCGTTTATTTTCAGTTGCATAGCAAATAATACCGTAATAACATCGTTCAAATTGCAAATAAATAACAGTTGTTTCCATTCCATGTATTTTTTTTTTTTGTTTTACTCATTTAGCTTGCAAAAGGCTTCTATCAATTTTATTCTGTCAACACATAATTAAAAGCTATTACTTTAGTAATTGGCATGTTTATTACAATTTGGGTCCTGTCATCAAACACTCAACATGTTTGTCCAAATAATAGAAAATTATATAGAAATTTTTATTTCAGAATGTATTATTTCACTGAAATTGAATCGTTTCCATTTTCACTCTCCATTACAAAATTTTAATTATGCTTTATGGATATTTTGCAAATCACATCGACATGAATTTTTTTTTTTCAATATTCAATATTTGATGTTTTATTTTTATAAAAATTGATTGTTTTAAAATATAATAACTTATAAATATAATTGGTTATGTAAATTTATAATTAATCTAATTATAATGTCAATATATTGCTAGACAAAATTTTCAAAAAATAAGTTTTCTTAAATTGCAAAAAGTCAGTTAGAAATCACCTTTTTTTAATCATTATGTTCAGTTTTTAATTATTTTGAAAAAAAGTAAAACTTTAACATATATTATCAAAAAATAACTAAATTTTACTTGTTTTGTATTTTTAGTCAAATTTATTAAATTGTTTATGTCATACTTTTGCAAAATATCCAAGATATATTTTAATATATTAATATTTATTTAATTTAATTTAATTTAATAAAATGTATATTTTATATAAGTTTAGTAAATCTGTTTTACTGGATTACAAAAATTAACATAAATATATTTATAACAAAATGATTTATATTACAGTGAATTCAAAACCTCTCACTTTTGATGAAGTTTATAATCAGAGCAGCCCAACAAATTGTACTGTGTATTGTGGAGGAATAACAAATGGATTAACAGAAGAATTGATGCAAAAAACGTTTGCTCCTTTCGGTACAATTCAAGAAATTCGCGTATTCAAGGAAAAGGGTTACGCTTTCGTTCGGTAAGTGGATTACCTTCCTTATTTATAAAACACAGATTTATATTTAAATCGAAACTCAAATTACGCATGGTTTGATATGATCATTTTGCCATTGTCCCCCTGCAGGGAAAATAACGGTCGAATGCACTCAAGCGAACGGATATCTATTTAAGAATGGATATTTTAAATTGTTTCTGCTCGGCAACGTAAAATGAACAAATACAATACCATTTTAACCGTAAAAAGTATGCGATTTCGATGCTCGAGATGTGAAATTCTTAAACTATTAATAATTTGTTTTTTTTTTAGCTTTTCAACGAAAGAATCAGCTACACATGCAATTGTCGCTGTTCATAATACCGACATTAATGGACAAATTGTAAAATGTTCTTGGGGAAAGGAATCTGGTGATCCTAACAATGCACCAGTTGCTGGACAAGTAAGTGATTTTGAGTAAAGTTTTTGATAATTAAGTTGTGTTATTTTAGGCGTTGACCAGTACTCAGTACCCTTATGGGGCATACGGTCAACAATTAGGATATTGGTATCCTCAAAATTTCCCTACTACAGCTGCTGCCCAAATGCAAGGGCAATTTCTTCAAGGAATGCAAGGTTATTCTTATGGCCAATTTGCAGGATATCAACAGTCTTACATGGGGTATATTTATTATTGTTAAGTAGAAATGTTTTTATACTATACTTGTATTTAGTAGAATGGGAATGCAAGTACCTGCCACATGGCAAGGTATTCCGGGTCAACCGCAATTGCCAACGACTCCGCAGCAAATGGCTGCTCCAAGCGCTGCACTTCAACAGCCGGGGTTGGTGTTTCCCATTCAACAATATCAGGTGCGAAATATCGCTTTGTGATACGCATGAAATAGCTCGCATTGTATGCTTGAGTGAATGGAAGTTTGACTGAAAATTAAAGCATGTTTAGCTTAGGCGTACCGAACACTATTCCAACAGTTTGTATTGTGGCCTCGGGTTGACTGTATCGAGCACGGAGCATGTTAATGTATTAGTAGCTTGATACATAATTGATCAGACCGATGCTCGACGGTGTATTAGTATCTCGAGAGACTCGAGATTCTAAAATAGGCTTTTTCTCATTTCAGGCTCAATGAAACACACACATTAGTCACCAACTCAACATAGTGATATTTTAATACTATTCAAGATACCGTTTATTAATCATATACCGCGGAATTGTAATTGTTCGTGCCAAATTTCAAGTTCACCATGTTTAAATCACACAAGATCGTTGAAGTCCATCCATATATAATTAAAAGGAGGCGACAGCTACTTTACCGGTTAGGTTATTTTCACTGTGTTGGAGTGAATGCTGAGAGGATGTGGACCCCGCACTGTTCGTGGCTATTATGACCTGGTGTCATAATTAGTACACGTTCTTGCCCGTTAGTTCACTGGATTGTGCATGATGCGTGACCGCGTGTTTCCTGCTGATATATCGTCTGTTAGCAGCTGGCTGACGAAGAGTGGCTCGCTCCTAGCCTTCTAGTGTGATGGTAAGGCGAGTTGGAAGAAATGCGTCAGCTTCAACCGACTAATTGATACAGCATAGCTAATCAAGATGTCGGCATCGGCGGCGCACACGGTCATTCATCTGCTTACTGTTACTCACTGTTTAAACAATCATTTACTTCTTGTTTTGTTACCTATTTTCATGCGGTAGTGTTACATTTAACATGTTAAACATGTTTAGATTATAAAAGTTTATATTTGTAAAAATTGGCCATGTGGCTTTTGTTTTAGTTTTTACTTGTACAAACATAAGTAGGCTAGGATAGTATGATAGATATTTGAAATGACAAAGGCACGGCAGCCATAATGTACAACGAGACGGGCACAGATGGTTTAGATAGTTTCAATGTAGGCAGTGTATTTAGAGGTAAAATACGTGGTTGACATCGACAATGATAGATAGCGACGGTTGTTGTCAACCTGCAGCCGCCATCAATGTCATCAGCACTGGCTGCCGTATCATATACATACTGTAATATTACTGTACATACAGAGAGATATCGCAATTATGCAGTCATGTGATGTCAGTAGGAATAGAGTGTGCTTGGCTGATTATTTTGACACCTTTGGGGTCATATCATCAGCATCTCGTCAACGTACTTAGATAATTGAACGCGATGCAAATATACATAGCCTAACGTGATATCGCAAAATCCGACATTTTATATAACATAATATGAATGAAGGAAAGTTTTGATACAAGATTTAACAAGTATAACGCAATCTATACATAAATAGATAGAACGACGAGTATTATTTAGCATTTATATATAATTATAAATAGCTATGTGTTCGTTAATGACAGTATATAACTTGCACGCTAATATGTAGAAGCACCTCATATGTAACGGCTGTATTAGTGTTATAAGTGTAAAGGAATCACTTGCCCTGCCCTTCATATGGTTGTACAAATATCAATTAAATTAAGGTTGTTACTTATAATTTAACTCGACGTCGTTCGGACCAGGACAGGAGGCTATGTTAATCTGATAGTCAATTAATGCACTGCGGCACTAGCGCGTCCAGTAGGATTTCTGAACTGGTCACGTTATGTCGTTTGGAATAGACACCCTTACTTAATCCGTGACCCAATCAGCTATAAACTTGTTTAACTTTTTAGTTAACATGAATATTAAGGCACAAACTATCTCATTATTGTTACTATTAAACTGTGATATAAGTTATTAATTTTGTGTAATGCCAAAACTTGATATTTCAAGCTGACTGGGTTACTCCTATTAAATCAACATGGCATATATATTTGAATTAATGAATTCTACTTTCTTCTTCACGTACAACATATCACTTTTACAGTTTCCTACTTGTTTTATCTACACATTTTTTTCATCCATGTTGGTTTAATTAAAGTGTTTATGTCCATAAAGAATGAAAGTTACCAGATATAACTGTCAATATTTTCTTTTAAGCTGCAGATGTAGATGTACGTGCATTGATATTTTCTTGAAATACTCTGGTGTTAGATTTAAAAAATGCATTGTGCTTGATTTCATTTCCATACTAACTAATTATATAAAACCAAAAACAAGGGCCAAATATTTTTGTGTGGTAGAATCCTTATTCAATCTATGTTGTGTGGAAAAGAAATTGAGGGTATACATATATAAATAAGTAACCTATTTTTGTTAAGAGATTAGGAAACGCATTTATTTAGCCTTAGCACAGATAAACGACAAAAATCAAAATATACTTCTTTATGATTTATTTGGTGCTCTGTAAAAATTATTACTCAGTAAGCAAAGGTATTGAAAGTGATTTAAATAGTTTATTGTAAGATCATAGATAGATAAAAATGACACCTTTGCTCTCTGATTACAGGGTGACAATTATGTAAAAAGTGTTTTATATCACAGGCTGCAACGCGCATGAAAATGAAAGCGTGAATTGCCCACGCACTCAAATATTATATACAAAATAAAACAAACCTAGGTTATTATATAGTAGAAAATGGAATTGAAATAAAGACAGTTACAATGAAACTACGTTTTTTATTTATCCTAACACATATCATTTACTGTAATTTAAACTCCCTGAATACTGACCATACATCAAAGAAATTAACTTAAAAATACAGGTACATGATTATTATTATTATTAATTATTAAAAAGATTTAAGAAATGAAACAATTAAAAAAAAAAGATAAGTGTTATAATCAACCAAGAATTTGACAATAATAATAGAAACAATTATCAAATAAAAGTAAACCCCATATTCAGACGTTCACATTTTGAAAAAAGCATTCAAAAAAATACACTTTCATATCAGATAAAGAAAATTACGCGAAAATTATTAGACTTAAAATGTATCCAGGAAGAAACCTTAAATCTTGATCAAAATCATAGCAAACGCAATGAAATAAAATTTCATCATCAAAAGTCTTATAGGAGCCTTATAGGAGGCCTCGACTTTCTCAATTTTCTTCCGCCATATGATTCTATCCTTTTCCTGTGTTCTTCAGTTGGCTGAGCGAATCTTCTATGCGTTTGCATCAACATGGCCTTTCCTCAGTTTTGTGCTGCCACTTTCCTTGTCACCGGTTATTGTCATTATATCTGATGTCATTATGTTTTGGCCTTTTTTTATCCTGCTTGTTACGATGGTCGAAAATAAAATTTACTAGAATTTGCAATTAATTTACAAAGTAATTTTTGTCTTGGGAAGCTTTAAAGACAATGAAAAGGTGGGAAGTATCGATATTCAGTTGCATTTTCCAAAATCATTCATAGAGGCACCTTAACCACAGGGGTAAGTGGGCTATAGCCCAGCGACGCCAGCCGCTTGGGGCGACAGGTTTTTGGGGCGGCAATTGTTCATATAGATAAGGTGACAAAACGTACTCCCTTAGGGAATTTTGCACTCCTTTTTCATGACCTGTACAAACCATACATTTACTTACTGACTATTTTAAATTCCAATAATTTCAATTACGGAGCGAACGTAATCCATACAACATATGAATTTTCTTTTGAATTTCGATTACGAAGCGAACCCAACCTAAGTTTTAAAACTGACTTAACTGACTTTTGAATTTCAATAATTTCAATTAAATTTTGACTTTTTGAATTAAAAATAATTGGCCACCCCGCTGCCGCTTCCCCTCTCGTTGATTTTCTTATGTAGAGGGGCGTATTACTGTTAGTAGCCCACGGGCGCCAAATATCTTAGGGACGGCCCTGAGGATTACCCAAGTTTGCGATAAAGTTTTATAGTATTTAGAACTGTTATACCTCGGTTACGCCCCGGTTATGCCTTCACTGGTCTCCTGTTTTATGTAGAAAGCAGATAAGACCGATTCCAACTTTGTGGCATAGATTGTTTGATAGAATTTTCTAGTTTCTGACTGATCTTACAGTTCTTCTGTAATCTCGAAGTCTTGATATTTGCATAATTTTTGATTATTTTCTTCATCTTCTCTACGCATTTCAAAGCCACTCTGTATATATTTTTCATTTTGTTGTTATATCAGATCACTGACATATTTAGTTTTGATTACCTCTATATTTACGTAAATAATTGAAATGTAATTACTTTTAAGTAAACTGGATTCAGAGCAGCATTTAAATAAAAAATAAACAATAATAACGTCTAATATTAAGAGCTTTAAAATAGGTTTTATATTAGTTGAATAATATTTAACAATATTTTAAATATTTGTTATAATTTTTGTAGTCAATGCATTTTTTTTAAATGAAGTGTTTTTATAAAATTTACAAAATAAAATGAATAGATTTGTTATTACTATAATATAATGTAACGTTTAGAATTACATGAAAAATAAGTACTCTTGGAGATATTAATTTGATCACAGAGGATATTAAGCCGTTTAAGATTTAGAATTTATAGCTGGTTTATGACTGATGCAACCCTGATTTGAATTATTAAACGTTCACGGACTCTTTTCAAACGGATATTCCTACGATATTTAACAAATCTCTATTTACATATTGTATTACGATTAAATATTTCTAAGACTTGAGGTTACAAGAATTCTAAAATTTTGCATTATTTAATCCGTTAAAAATCAATAATTGTTGTATTATTTTCAAAGGCACAATCGCCTTTGCGTATATAATCTAAGGAAATGAATATTCATGATCAAGTCAAATACATATTCAACTGCATAAAGCGTTTATTTTTCACAACGTGAATATATTCCAACAAGTACGTATGTAAAAAAATATCTGATGTCCTACATATTTATAGTTTTTTTTTTTTTAATAATTATGTAATTATCATTAATTTTATTCAGTTTTCGTATTTAATATTCATTTAAAAATGATTTGTAATTACTCAAATCATATCACCAAATTACTTACTGTGGTATAATAATATAATAAAAAATGGTGGGTAAATAAAATAATTTAACTAGACGTTATTTCCCTTACAGAACATGTTCTATGACCTTTTCACAAAACTGCGATCTTCAGTCAGAATTATCCCCGAAAGTAATAATTTTAAAGCTTCTGAAACCATGGCTGGAATTTGTTTCTTAATCTGTAGCAATTTTTTGACAATATTTTTCCTTAAATCTCAACCGTTTCCGAAAGAGTAAATGTTATATATGTAACAATTTTTTTTATTCTGCGGTTGAATGGGTTCGCCTTTTGCATTTGGCCATTGTTGTTTTCTATCTACAAAATTTGAGAATTTATCCAGGTCGTATTTAGAAGAATTTTTAATTTTTATAATTATAATTGATGCTGCAAAAATATGTTGGTGATTTCGTATTTTATTGCGATGACAACTGATAAAGTGATGAGACCAGCTCTTAACGTAATAAAATACGAAGTCAACAACATATTTTTGCCCTTGATTTGCGAAAAAAAGTCTGAAAGGTCTCTCCGACTATACAGCTTAGTATTTAGAAGGTATTATGTTCTTTTATTGATCTTTTAAAGAACTTTTATCAGTGTTGAGAAAGCATTTTTGCAAAATTGCTATCATATAAATAGTATATATAACAATCATAATCATTTTTGTTATTTTTAGTGCGAGCATTTCTTTTATTATGTGAATATCCGAATTGTAACACTTAATTTGAATATAAAAGCCGGCAATTTTTTTAAAGAAAGAGTCCATCTTTCTTTAAAAAAATTGTCGGTACGTCATATATCCAATAAATCATAAAAAAAATTAAATTGAATTCACGGACTTCGTATAGTGTTAGCTCTTCACGTTAAAATAATTTTTATTTCTGCAAAGATATTTATTTATAAATGGCACAAAAAGGGAAACAATGTGACCTAAGATGATATTGTAAAGAATGATATCTTCAAGATAAAAAAAATATTTACATCCAAATAAACTATGATTTGTCATAATTTATGAGGAATTAACATAAATCTTTATTGTGGTAATTTATATGCCCTAAAGATAACATCAATATTAATATGAATTGAAATTTAGTAAGTTCATAAAATGACTTCGTAATTAAAATTGTATACTGTACTTTTCACGATAATAAATGTGCCCTGGTTATTTTTAGGTCATTGTATGTAAATACAATTCATTACAAAAGTTAAGCAATAATGGCGTTTTATTAATTGCTTTTTGTTGTTCAACAATGTTGTAGCAAAATTAACGTGTTTAAAATTCTGGAATGAAATTCCACTATACTACAGAGTTATAGGGTAGAAGTTGATATTCACAGACGTCGTTTCCCACGAGTGAGTTCTTTATCCTCAGGCACTTGCAATTAGTACCTGCAAATTCCGTGTATACATTTCTGTATTTATTATAATAAATTCCAAATTCGCATCTAAAATTTTAAAATATAATCCAATACATAAATATTTCATTCATATAATATATTTATTTTGAATTACTGTATATATATAGATTCATCAAAGAGATGTGTAAACTAAATAATACGTAATTAATTAAAAACGTTCTACGTTTTACTGGAATTGTATTCCATTCCATAGAATTGATTGGGTAATATAATAATAGTATTCATAGTATTAATTAAATCAAAACAAGTATGCTATTAAATTCGAATTGTTTCTCATAATGTTATTATTGAACACGATAGGCAATTATAATGAAATAAAAATTATATTTTTTTGTGCAATCTGGTCTTCCGTTGTGTAACAAAAGTAACATTTAAAATAAATAACGACGTTTGCACTGAAGGTAAATAACGTCACAAATAATTAATCTTTAAAAAATATATAATTTATAAATACAGGTTGGTTCGCAAAATAAGTAATTTGATCATTTCAATTGTGTGATTTAAAAAAATTTGACAAATATATAGGGAAGAAATTTGAATGAGTTTATGGTAGTATGGGGGAGCTGCATAAGGGGTATAGTAATGTATGTAGCGGAAGTTTGGTGGGACTACATGATCGTGGAAAGGACATTAGAAAGAAGGCTAGAAAGAACATTGAGATTGGAAAGGTCGACGCCGAACCACGTGAGGGTGAGACGGGCAGCAAAGTATGCTATGGAAGTGAGGGAGAGCAGTAGAACGAATTGGCAAATATGGTGTTGGAGGAGATTGTATGAAAAAGCGAAGCTGACAGGATAGGAAAAAGATAGGGTAGAAATGTACGAAAGAACATGGAGATCGACGCTGGAAGTGGAAGGAGAGGCACGAGAGGGAAGAAAATTTGCGATTAAAGTGATGGGGCGATGGAGGGTGGTGGAAGGGCAGAGAAGGTATGAACGAATTCAGAAGGGTACAAAAAAGAAAGGACACTGTCAAGGTTCAGATATAGGAATGAGGAGAAGGCAAATAAATATTGGATGGAGAGGATTTTCGAAAATGTATGTTTTGTGGAGTAGGTAGACACGAACGGAAGCACTGGTGGAGGGAATGCAAGCTGGACTTTGAAGGAAGCTGTTTAAAGGACTTGTTATGTGTTGATTTCTTTCCCTTATGTTTTTATCTTAATTAAAATTTACAATCAATAATTTGCAAAAATTGTAATAAATTAATGCGTATTTTGCCTACTGTCGAAAAAGGTATAATATTCTTTTTTTAATTATTTATAAATTGAATAACATTTTACTTTAAAATGTAATGTTTTACATAAATTTAAAACTTTCTATATTTTACTTAGACTGCAGACTTTAACACACGTTTAAACCAGTGTTTCCCAAACTGTTGGCTTTTACCATTAGACGATGTAGAAAATTATCCAGTTGTATAATTGAAAAGATTTATTTGAATATACATGTTTCAAATGAAACCGTCCATATTTATAGATGCTTTTTGAAGCATCTCTTTTGCATTCTCAGTTCTAATAGGAAAAAATAAAATACATGCATCTCTTTAAAAATAACGTAGTTTTCTGTTGTGCGTTTTGTTCGATTTTCCAAGATGTGCCTCCAGCGCTCAATTGCTATTCAAAAATACATTGTTCCGTATTGCATATACATATTGAGTTTTATCTGTAATTCGGATTTCATCAATTCGTATTAATAGAAAATAAATACATAAAGATTTCCATCGGCAATTTTTATCATCCGTTATATTAAAATAAATATTTTTCAACGTTTGAAAACATTTTTATTTCCCTGATTAATATAAAAAAAAGAATAACAGTATAATTTTGATACGTAAAATCTATATTTTTATATTTATGCTTTCCATATTTCACTGTTACTTTTAACGGGCATTATTAAAAAATATTTTACTTTTTGACGCATTTGCGCCCTCTATCGGGATTAATTTTTCAGGCCCTTTCGTTTAATTACTTTAAAATAATTTAAATGAAATTTATTATTATTGTGAAATTACGACACAGATATAAACTAGAAATTGTAAGCAATTACGATCTAATTGAAATGCCCTTGGGCCAAATAAAAATCTTTTGCAAGCCGGAACCTGCTCGAGGGATTTATATACTTGTTCATTATAAATAAAATGATATTGCAGATTCTTTTATCAGTTATAATTAAAAATGTTTATTTCATAGACATAATACTTCGTAATTCATGATTTACTTATCACTCACGACTTGAGGCATCAAGTCACAAGTCGCAGATACACTCACAAGTCACACAGGCACAGTTTAATGCGGAATGAGACTCGCCAGCCTCTTTATTAAGATACCCTCGACTGGACCCAGGCTGGAATGGCTGCTAAAACTCAATAGGGAAAGAATTGGGGAAACTGGGCTTGGTGATAGGCCACAATCGCCTGAATAACCCAATGTGCAGAAAGTGTGGAGAGTAGGAGACTTCCACGCACATCCTATGCGATTGGGCTCCACCCGAAGCGCTAAGATATAGGTTTCTCGAAAAGCAATTCTTTTTGTCGGACGAGCTATGGGATCTTGAGTCGAACAGGCTGATTACCTTCGTGGAGGCAGCCAAGTTCTCCTAACGGATCCTAACGGATCCTATCTCTACGCCTAAGTGTTGTGGATTCTTGGAATCTGTCCGCGTGATAAATAATAATAATAATAAATAATCGTCAAGTCTATTTTATAAAGCCGTATTAGTGATAATAATAATAATAAATCTATTTTATTTTATATTTCAAATTAAAAATATGCATAATGTTTATATTGTTTATTGTCGCTGTTAGTACATTTAACTGGAATCTATTTGTACTCATTGTAAGTAGATTCAAGTCAGATTTTCCTTCCAAATATTGATTCTTTTTGCAAAAACAATGACAACATCGCTTTACATAAAAACCAGAAACAAGTATATACAGAAAACATACTTCTAATAATTGCAACAACGTGATAAAATAAAAAAATAAAATTCTTTGAAATCAAAATATTTTTAATATTTTTGACTTTTTAGATAATTAATTCGGACCATTAAGTCACCTTTTAAAATTAAGTTCTATAATTCAAACTCGTTCTGAATATATTAACGAAAATATTAATGTACATACAAATGTATATGTAAAACATTGACAATTGTAACTGATGAAAATACACCAATTATTGATTCATGATCATGAAACAAATTTTATGCGTATTATGGAATGTGTCGTATTTTCTGCTTTGACTGGCCTTACTGCAAAACAAGATATATTCATGGGAATGTATATCAAGTTTTGACAACTAAGTTCAATTGAGATATATGTCAATACATCGTTCCAGTTACGGGATATTAGCTATTGTAAGTTACAGTATTAGATTTGATTTAATCATTAAATGGAAGAAAGTTTTGTTTTAGAAAAAATAAAAAAAAATGTATACAGTGTAGATGTAAATGTTGAGCTGCTTTAGGGTTTAAAGACATGTTTCAAACTCATCAAAAAGTAGCAAATCTTGCATTACATTATTAAATTTAAATAATTTATTTAAAAATGATTACTTAATATTTTGTTTAGATTTAAAAATATAAATTAATGAGTTTGTTAGAAATTGGCAAAATTTCAAAATAACAACTAATAAGTGCAATAAGTCATAATGACAAAAGGGTTAACATAGCTGACAATTCCTATTTGTAATTATTTATTTATTCGATTTATTTATGACACGTCATGTGGTAAATGCGCTTAAATAGTGCAGCTAGTTTATTACCAACTGCTTATCATCGATCGTTTGTAATAATAATTTATAATATTTACGACTATCGAAAAGTTAACCCAACCATGATGTTAATTAACTGTATTTTGTCTATTTTTGCAATCAATTTTATATCTTTGTCAATATTAAATTAAATTATTATTCTTTAAACCATATTTAAATAAATTCGCGTAACATTTTATCAGGATATATCAATGTTATTGTAAAAGAAGCACCAACGAAAACACAGTTCATTTTCCTGTATTTGTTTTTGTATTTCATGAAATGCTTCAGGCAATTTTGCAAATATTTAGAAAACAAATATTTTTGTATATATAGGTCTGTACATCGAAACTTGAAATTGAATACCAAAGTTCTTACTTGAAAATACAATTTTTAAAAATATATATTATAAACATTACGTTGATTTATATTACAAAATATGAAATATCTTTTAATCCTTTCTTTATGTACGTTTTATTGTGAAAACAATAATATGTAAAGAATAAAACCCTGTCTCTTTCCTTTTATACGAAATATTTATTAGTTACTTTTATTTTTATATCGTTATATTAAAAAAAATGAACTTGTTACCAGTGTTCCGCGAAATTTTGAAAGATTACGCCGAAGGTATGTAATATTTTATTCCATTTTGTAAATTTTTAATTACTGAGTGAACCCCAACCTTGGAGATCTGGTTCCGCCAATTTTATTCTTTGCGAAAAGGTTAAGACCCACTGCTCTAACCAAAAATCATGCGGTTATATTTCAACCAGGCGATCAAGATTTGAATTTAGAAACAGAAACTTCAACCGCGCATGGGAACATTTTATAGTCTGCTGTGTGGAAGCTAGAGCTTGTTTAAGTTAAGAACTCGGATACGTCATCAGTTGTTCTGCGCGAATAGTGGGAGAAAGTAATCCATGATTTTAAAGTTTGCGCGATAACGAACCAATGGGCTAACCGCGTTTCAATATTGAATCTGTTAAACCTTTCGGTTGCTCGGTTGCAATTGGTTAGAGTTTATAAACGCAGCATTAATTTTTAAATTATGACATTTATTTTGACAGATTGTTAAATTTCAAGTTATTTCTGACTGACTGACTGATTTGAATTTAGAAACAGAAACTTCAACCGCGCATGGGAACATTTTATAGTCTGCTGTGTGGAAGCTAGAGCTTGTTTAAGTTAAGAACTCGGATACGTCATCAGTTGATCTGCGCGAATAGTGGGAGAAAGTAATCCATGATTTTAAAGTTTGCGCGATAACGAACCAAAGGGCTAACCGCGTTTCAATATTGAATCTGTTAAACCTTTCGGTTGCTCGGTTGCCATTGGTTAGAGTTTATAAACGCAGCATTAATTTTTAAATTATACATTTATTTTGACAGATTGTTAAATTTCAAGTTATTTCTGACTGACTGATTTGAATTTAGAAACAGAAACTTCAACCGCGAAGGGGGACATCTTATAGTCTGCTGTGTGGAAGATAGAGCTTGTTTAAGTTAAGAACTCGGATACGTCATCAATTGACCTGCGCGAATAGTAGGAGAAAGTAATCCATGATTTTAAAGTTTGCGCGATAACGAACCAAAGGGCTAACCGCGTTTCAATATTGAATCTGTTAAACCTTTCGATTGCTCGGTTGCCATTGGATAGAGTTTATAAACGCAGCATTAATTTTTAAATTATGACATTTATTTTGACAGATTGTTAAATTTCAAGTTATTTCTGACAGTTGTCAATACATCATTAGCGTTAATAGCCATTTCTTTTTGGTAATTGGCATGATTTTGAATCGAAACTCTCCTGGCCAACTCGCGAGAAGAACTTAGTAAATAAAATAAAAGCGTGGTCTGGAAAATTGGAACGAACAGCCTTAAACATCAATAAAAAAAGTAATTAGTGTAGGTAGAAACACACAACAAAAAACAATAAACATTGGCAACGAAAGAATACAGGAAACCGACTCAATAAAATACTGGGAAAAATTGAGGGAGTAACCAAAAGAGACAAAATACGAACTGGGGAGATTAGAAGAAGGTTGGACACAACTCAGATGGTCCGGTCATATATCAAGAATGGAAGAAGACAGGCAAGTGAAAATAGTGATGGAAATGAAAATAAATGGAAAAAGAGGGAGAAGCAGGCCAAGGACAACATGGAATGCATTCATTAACAAAATACTAGGAGAAAAAGGAATCACATGGGCGCAAGCGAACAATTGGTGCAGGAAAGGAAAGCATGGCGAGACATCGCAACCTCTACACTTTTGGTAGAATAGGACTCGGGATAAGAAGATTTTGAATCGAAACTATAAAAGAAAATTACATTTTCAGTTTTGCTATAGCACTCGCCTCAACCCTTCTTTTGCCTTCCTCGTTTTTTCACTCACGTACTTGATGTGTTCCCCATTTCCATTTCCCTTTTCACACGATCTTCACTTCTTCCTCCCCCTTTCCTGAATACCACCTTTGTCTTTTTTACTTATTCTTTCCAGAAATCTCTTCAGCCTTGTTACCATGCCTTTTGGCCCTCCTTCGTTCTCCGCCAGCAGGACGAGGTTATCAATTTATGATAAATAATAGATTGAGTAGAGTTAAAGGCCAACGAACATATTTCTGCCCTCCCAAGCTTTACCCCTCCATCTTCGAGAATACCCTTGTATAAAACCTTGTTTATCTTAAATTCTACCTTGACCTTACGGCGTGTCCGCTTATAAATTTTACCCTATTAATTCCACATCTACGCCTCGCCGCCTCATGATTTTAAATCAACATGAACCTAAAAACGTTTAATTCAGTTTGACAATTTTATATGTAGATAATGAAACGGTATACACTGTAAATCATAGTTCATTATTTTAATTCCTTATTTTCCAATAACAATCTCAAAAATTACCCCGGTAGGTAAATGAAATTTTCTATTTTCTATTAGAGAAAACGCAGGATTGTCAAAACTACTCTCGAATATCTCATTTGTAAATATATGAAAATATCTGTTTTTCATGCATGTTTTCTCAAATGTAAATCGTTGTAACTCGCAGCATGCGCCCTCTGTTGTATACTTTTTCGTAAAGCAAAGTTGAGAGCGCGCTATTTATGACAAATCCCCTCTGAGATAAATTCAATTTTTGTTAATACTTCAATATTTATTACCGAACTTTAATTAAACTATTACTAAATCAAAAAATTATTAATTTAAACAACGATGAAATATATCACCAAATACTAAAATGGGAAAGTTTGAATTTTCTTTGTTTAGACATTCGGCAATATTTTTCCTAATTAAATGATAATAGAAGTTAAATCATTTTCTTCCGATAACTTCTTCATTTCAATATTTTGGTATTTTTAAAAATATGTAAAATTTTATTAACGGTAATTTTTAGTTTGTTCGGTTGGGAACACTGTCACACTGCCCTCTTTTTTCCCCCATTTTGGCGAGAACACGTTTTGCGTTGTTTGTGTACGAGTTTTATTTTACTTTTAAGTAAATAACACTAAATGATGAAAGAAGAATCAGAAATGGTAAGAAACAGGTCCTAATAATCATATTTTATTTTATATATTTGAAACATTTGGTTCCAAAATTTTTTACATTAAAACAACGTTTGTGTTTCTCAATTGATGACTTTTAAAGCTATTGTTAATAATTTTATGATCTTCAGTTAAAGCCACGGCAGGTTTCGAACAAACATTCATTGCTAATTGTTTCAGAATCCTCGGTAAAAGTTAGCATGATGATTAACAAAACATACACGTTCGAAACCTACACCAGCTTTACCTGTGTAATCATTATTGTTTTTACTAGCAACACTCCGATCACTACCATCCACAACAAAGTTTTGTCTTTAAATAAAGGTCCGATGCTCTCGAGGAAAAATGATATAAAGCTCATATATCAACTGAAATATGTTTATTATATTAATTAATGATTTTATTTCACGACAACATCATAATTATCCATCATTCTTTCAATATTCCGACACATTTTTGCGAATTTTCAACGGGGTTTCGGGGGACATGTGTGCGTTTTGGTGAGCATACATATTTATTAAAAGAAAGTGTATTTTATGTTTTGTTATGTATGGTAGTTTAAAAACATGTTTATATTGCTTTCTCTAAGACTTACTATTTTTCAGCAGAATTGTGAACATGTGACTTCAGTTTTGTATGAAGATTGTGGTGGGACATTAGATGTCTGCAGCTTGAAAATGCGTGAAGCATTGTTCTTAGTGTCCGATTATAATATGAATAAGGTAATTACGAATCTCTTAACCATTTTGAAAAAGCAAGAATTTGATTGTTGTTATCAAAGGCATAAAACTCATAAAGTTAGAGTAAAATATTCATACAGCAAGTTTGTTGCCTTATATAATAGTGTAAAATATTTCGATCTGAAATTTGATGAAGATGTAGAGAATTACTTAATTTCGGATTTGCATAACCTTTTAATGAAACATTTAAACGAAGATCGCAACAACATTTATATCTTAAGAGCCCTTGAGCATTTGTACAAAAATTGCTGTTTTAAATACAAAAAAGACGAATTAATGGAAATCATAAGGAAATCTTTTTATTCACCTTCGCCTGATGTTGTTTCTAAGGCTAAAACTTTACTGAGTGTTGTCGTTAGCTGGTATAACAAATCTGAAAAATTGAACGAAATTAAAAAGCTACTTGATGTTGCCGATTGGGATAAATGTCATTTCTATTTGTTTTATAATCTCGCTATTGTGAACCACCATTACAACAAAAAATGTTATAAACTTTTAGCAGAAAAAGTAATTAGTGGATTTTCTGCTAACTACAGTAGCCATGCAGCTAGCATGATGTTTTGCGGTATGATTGAGAAAACTTCTTTTGATAACTTTAAGACATTTTTATATCCGGCTTTTTACACATACATAGTAATGAAACGACGTCCTAGAACTCTATCGACATCACTTGAAAATTACTTTATACCTACTTGCTCAAGAATATATCGAGAGGATTTTCTTAAATTATGTACAAAGACAAACGCAAATTTTATGCTACATGTGCTACGTTTTATGAGCGAGAAGAACATTGTCGTGGATAAACACATAGATTTATTAAGGACTGTTCTACAGCATCCTACACATGTAGAAATGAAGTTGGCTTTTCAGATTCTGTGTAAATATGGACAATTAAAGAGTGACGTACTTCCATGCCATATTGAATTAATTAAAGAATATTTGTCATCATTAAAAGAATATGATAAAACTTACATTCTTAGTTACGAACACTTTCTGTCACAAATTTGTATAATCTTGGGAAAATCAGAAGATTCCAGATGTGCACAATACATACATTTTGTTAAATGGATTTATGAACTGTGTAAAAAAGGTATCGTTGAAAAAGAAGAGAATGAGCTGTTTTGTGAAATATATGCGGCATCCGTAAAAATATTAACAGGAAATTCTTCAACATTAAAAACAAGTTACACGGTTCCATCAGATAAGTGTTTTGATGAATATAAAAATCCATTATTCGTAAAATTAACTGAGCTGGGTGAATTTAATTTTCTTACCAAACAAACGTCACATGATTTTATCAACACATTTATAAATAGAGTAGATAATATTACTCCTCTCGGAAAATTAATTCAAAGGTATTTTATGAAAGACTTCACACCCGAGCACTTGGAATCTATAAGGAATCAATTGAAATGTTATTTGTATACATCGAATTTGTCTACATCTAAAAAATGTCTACAGAATTTAATATTATTAATGAAGCATGACAATAATATTGAGCTCAAACAACAAATAGGTCAACAGATAATATCAGCTTTGCAAAACCAGTATTATGATCTGATATTAGTAAATAGGCACGATGCAATTGATAAATACCCATTATTCATTTGTTTGAACTGTTTGAAAACACTAATTGAAACAAATGAAATAGAGTTCCTTGATTTGGACCATATATTTAAGTTTTGCAAGACAGCTGTTTCGTATTTTTTGTATCATTGTAAATTTTATAGTTATCGAACGATAGAAAACCCATCTAAAATAACAAAAGCCATCGAATATACCATAATGGTAAGTACACATATACTTAATATGTATACAATAAATGTCAACTATTTGTTTTAGAACGCTGTAGATGTAATGTATCAAGCTACGCAGAAACTATCCTTCCCATCACCTTTTGTTAAAATACTTCTAGACATTATTTTTCTTGTCATTCAAGAATCAAATCTGAAGAAACCTGTTATGTGCGCAACTAAGACGCTAGAAATGCTGGTTAAAAATGCAAAAGAACATACAAACACATTTCGAAGTTTTTATAGTGACCAACAGCAATTGTTTGTTGCTAACTCGTCTAAAAGATATAGAATAAGAAAAAATCCAGGTACTCGACTCATCATGCATACTTTATTAAAAGGAATCCCTGATGAGGTAAGTGTTTCAATATTTTGCATTTTTATGCTACATTTTAAGGCTATTAAATATGTTTACTTGTAAATGTAAATATGGCTATAAAATGATGATACTTTGTAACATAATCACAATGTTCCATAACTTCAAACAACCATACATTGAATTATTTTTTTATCCCATTTTATTTACAATCTGTTGATAAGAGAACAATAAGTAAATGTTGTATGAACTACATATAACATGTCGAGGGCTTAGAGCAACAACCACGTAACTCAAAAAAAACATGATTTTGAATTATAGATGTTATTTTGTATTACGTAATTTAAAAATAAATAATGACCATTTATTTTTGTGATAGAAAGATCTAAAAACCCTGACTGACATTAATATATAAAGATATTTGCTCCTCAGTTCATTTTCAATCACGATTATCTCAAAACAAATAAAACTAGTTACGTGGTTCTTGCTCTAAGCCCTCGATGTAAGGCAAAATCCAATGGTTGTTCCCTATTAATTATTACGTTAAAGAAACATCAATAACATCATGTTGACAGGCCTCCCCTGTCAGTATAAACACAGATATAAAATAGACAGAATGACAAAGTCTTAATATCTACTGGCTAAACCATACCGGTAAAACGTTTTATTCTTCTTCTCACAATAGGTTGTCTAATCTCCTAGCAAGGCTGATGGCCCTTTAGTATTCTTGTGTAGTTATCACTAAATCTTTTAATTTCTTTTATCAAAGCCACTGGCAGGTCACGGGCTGTTAGGTTAACTATCATTCATAGTGTCTTAGATTGAAATCTTTCGATGATTTCGCTGAACCCCAAAGTTGGATTCCATACGTCCAGATGGCTTTAAGTATGGCCTTGTAGGTTAGCACTTAATTTGTATCTGATAACTGGGATTTGCTACCAATAATCCAGTATAACTTGCGTAGTCTAAGTCCAAGTTGCGTCCTTTTAGTGATTAATTGTTTCCTCCACGTCACGTCAACCTTCTAGCCAAATACGTTCCAAGATATCTGGCATTAACATTCAGTGGTATTTGTTTGCCATTAATCTAACCAGTGGTTTCTTCATCTATTTATGAAGGTCACTTTAATAGATTTGGTTTCATTGACTTTGATTCGTCACGTATTTAACCATATAGGTTGTCGAGACTAGTTTGTAGTATCATCATGCAGTTTGGAGGTTTGTATGCGATGCTATTACCGCTGTGTCATCAGCAAACGTAGCTGTTAAGAACGCTGTCAGATGTTGGTAAGTCAGACATGTATAATAGATACAAAAGTGGACCCAATACGCTTTCTTGAGGAACTTATTTATTGGATGGAGTGTTCATCATGGTATTTTACGCTGAAGTGACGATCTTCAAGGTAGGACTTTAGGAAAAGGAAATAGTTGAGACGTAAGAGTTTTCTGATCTTGTTATCTTGTATGATAGGCTTACATGTCCTCCAAATCTTGCATAATTTTATTAGTAACTTGTATTTGTTCTATGGTTGCACGGTCCTCTAGAAATCCAAATTGGTGTTTTGGAATAATTTGTTTATCGAGAATTGGTGTTAATCTGGTCTTTAGTATTTTGTTTGGTTTTGGGTATAACGATTATCAGAGCAATTTTCCACTGTATTGGAAAGTGCCCAGTTCTTAATACTGCATTAAAAATTATATCAGTTTTAGTGCTTTCACTGATAATTCCATAATGTCATACCCTGGAGACTTATGTTACTGGTGGCTTTGCGAACTTCACTAGTTTTAATATTTTCCAATGGTGGTTCAAGCTAATATGGGGCCTTTAGGTATTTGTTTGTTTCTTTCATTGTAATTGGTATCGGATAAATTTGGCTGAAAAACTTTGTTATTTTTTAACCACTGGCCAACTTCAGAACGAATGGGGGGATTCATTTGTTGTGGTCGGTCAATTTTTTTGGCGGCCTTCCATAGCGAATATTTAGTCGTTTCTATTGGAGTTTCTTAAGTATCGTTGTTATTATTTTTGTGGTTAAGTGTTCTTTTTAGCTCTTCGAGTTGCTCTGTTGAGATGAGATCTTGTCCTTTGAAAGTTTTTACGTAGTTTTCGTTTGTTAGCTATTTTTTCTTTGATTACGTTGGGTAGGTCATTATTATGTATCAGGTGACTTATCATTGGGGTTGACTGCCACGCAGCTTCTTGAATAGTAAGACATTCGACCGCTACTATAATCTCGGCATTCGTTTTCAGGGAGATATTTGCATTCAGTTGGAATTTTTATTATATAATGTTGTCTTCACACAGCACACATTTTATGCTGGAAGATTTTTCTTTTCTTAGACATTGACCAGTACAATAATCACCAGTGCATTTTACACATCTCGGTCTAAAATGACAATAAGCCGTGGTGTGCCTATAGCGCTGGTATCTAGGACACTGGGGTATTTCCCTCTTTTGTCGAGGTGGCTTGAATTGAATTTTATTTCAATAGCTTCCAGTTTATGTTTGAGACGTACGTTATCATAGGGATCACTACTTTTTGGTGTATTTCAACTTTTACTTCCTTTGGGATTTTCCTTTTTCCTAGAAATGTGTTTTTAATACTTTTATATGTCCGTCCTCCTTTTGTTACTCTTTCTCTAATTAACTAATAACTTAAACAAGTTAATTAGGTAACAGTTCCTGCTTTCACAAGAAATATTTATGGACGCACTAGGATTTTTATATTATCATATTTTTGCAATTTCCATTTTTTTGATGGAAAAATTATTTGACATTTGAAAAATATTTATTACTTAAAGATTGTTTTATATATTGTAATTATGATATTATGAGTATCTTTATCATTTTATATTGATGATAGCTCGAGTAATTAATTTAAAAGTTTTCTGTACATACATAATTATAACTGAAATTTTTCTTTTTTTACAGGAATTTTTCAGAGAGTCGATGAATTTTCTTCTAAAAAGGCAAGCTACATCAGAGGCTTCAGCGGCGGCTTTATACCTCCTGGAAGCTTTAGTAAGCGATCCAGATCTAAAAGTTAAGATAGCTGATTACTTATTGGATATAATGCTTACTTCATTAAGAACATTAAACGATTCAGACTATGAAATAAGGTAAAACAATTTAAGTAATAATAAATATAAACACTTACTAACTATATTTTTAGTAATGCTGGTGTACAGGTTTTCAATGCTTTAACAATAAGATTATTAGGAACAAAATCAGAAACTGGGTCATCCGAGCTATCTGCAGTAGAGTTACTGCAATTCCATCCGGAAATGAAACTCATGCTAGAAGAACTATTGTTTTCAGACACAAGTTCAGTTGAAATGATAGTAACAATTTTATGTTTTTTAAGTCATACTCATTTTAATAATCGTTTGTATATATCTGGTGAGTTATTCGACCACAAAAAGTTAAAAATATTTTTTTCTGATTCACATGTTGCAAAGTATGCTGTTGATGCATATGTTTCATCATGTCCTTTGAATTGTTTATATACAAACATATTACATGATATAGAGCACTTGTTAAACAACACCGTCCATGGTAATTTACTATTTTATTCTGTATACGCTATTGAAAAGCAGTATTCACGATTTATTATTTACAACAGATTTCCTAAACTAGAACAAAAATTGCAAGACTTATTTATGAAGTTATTTAAGAAGTTAACTGACGATCCATTACACCTACAAAAAATGTGTGCTGTCATTCATGATGGTCAGCTTCCTTTTGAAGATGGTCATGAATTGATTTCTTTTGCACTGAGAGATACAAATAACTTAAGCCATTGGTTGATATTTTTATTAAATTATACTGAGGAAAAATACTTACCTAAATGTTTAGATATTGCTTTGCAGTCTGATCTTGGTGAACTAACAATTACAAATTCTTTATCTGCTATAGAAAAGAGACTGTCTCAAGATTTATCTTGCTCTAGTGATTGCTCTTCAGATCTATTAGTTATTTTAATAAAAAGACTTTCTATGTTTCGGAATCCGTCTGCAGCCATTCTTTTGCATTTTTCTAATATTGTTCGATATCTTTTAAAAAATCATCCAGATATTGGTAAGATTGCCGATCAACTTGATAGCGGTGAATTTGTAAGCAAATCTAATGTAATTATACAAGAGATCTGGCTTCAAATGTATTGTGTTAAAAAATCATTGACTTGCGACGACATTACTGAATATGGCAAATTAATAGATAATTTAATAAAAATTGTAAAGGATGGTGACAAAGACAAATGTCAGTATGTATCAAAACTTTTGAAATATATTCATTTAAAAGCTATTGTTCCAACTAAAAGATCAAACGTCATCTATATGTTGGTAATTTTAGCTATAAAAGTTGATGATTATGAGGACTTAAATAATTATTTTTCCACATTGAGTGGAGAAAACCTAAACATAAGACAACACTTATGTTGGCTACTCAACAAAAATGTGTTGTGTAAATTTGTAGTTGACACGAAAGATGTACAAAAGCTTACTGTAATGTTAATGAAGACTGTATGTGCAATAGAGTTGTTTGATGGAGGTAACAATAGTTTTTATTTCAAATCTTCTGATGCAACGGGTCAATTCTCGTTGATTATTTATACATCTGAATTGTTACAACAATTATATTCCGAACTCTGACTGTGATACATTTGATTGTAAAGATAGTGACCGTTATCTTTTACCAAGGTTTATCAAACTGATCTCATGAAATCAATTTATTTGCTAAGAATATTTTTTTATTTCATGTATTTATGTGTAATAAATATTGCTGCTATGGAATTTGTACTACAACTTACCATAAGGATAATGAAGGCTATATGCGCTATAGATTTGATTTTATACTCTGTTCCAACCATTTTGACTATCTTGTTCATTAGTAACTTAAATATACATTTGATTGTAAAATTAGTGACTTGTATCATACCAAAGTTTATAATCGAACTGATCTTATGAAAATATTATTTTTTATTTACTAAGAATATTTTTTTATTTCATTTATGTAATAAATATTGCTGCTACGGAAAATGTACTACAACTTACCGTACGGTTAATGAAGCTATATACGCTATAAATATGTCTTTACACTCTTGTTCCAACCACTTTGACTATCTTTTTCATTAGCAACTTAAATATACATTTGATTGTAAAATTAGTGACTTGTATCATACCAAAGTTTATAATCGAACTGATCTTATGAAAATATTATTTTTTATTTACTAAGAATATTTTATTATTTCATTTATGTAATAAATATTGCTGCTACGGAAAATGTACTACAACTTACCGTACGGTTAATGAAGCTATATACGCTATAAATATGTTTTTACACTCTTGTTCCAACCACTTTGACTATCTTTTTCATTAGCAACTTAAATATACATTTGATTGTAAAATTAGTGACTTGTATCATACCAAAGTTTATAATCGAACTGATCTTATGAAAATATTATTTCTTATTTTCTAAGAATATTTTATTATTTCATTTATGTAATAAATATTGCTGCTACGGAAAATGTACTACAACTTACCGTACGGTTAATGAAGCTATATACGCTATAAATATGTTTTTACACTCTTGTTCCAACCACTTTGACTATCTTTTTCATTAGCAACTTAAATATATATTTGATTGTAAAATTAGTGACGTGTAACTTATACCAAAGTTTATGATCGAACTGATCTTGTGAAAGTATTATTTTTTTATTTAGAAACTAAGAATATTTTTTTTATATATTGTATGTAAAGTTTATGTAATAAATATTTTCATTATAAAATGTATTTTATAAACCTCCCATTATAAGAATAAGTACATGATCACCTTTTTACTGAATTTTAATAAAAATATTTTTCTCTAGCTTCTGTATGATATGAACTCTAAGTATATCATCATCTTGAATACAGATTCTAAATCTGTGATATTCAAGTAATTTTATGTTTTATTAAAAAAAATTGCATTTTTTATATTAAAATGGTTTTATGATCATAAAATGTTTTGGTAATCACTGCCTTGTAAATTGGACTAACAATAAGAGTGCATGGCAGTATCATGCAAAACTTATATTAAACGGAATAAATTACAATGAATGCCTTCAAAAGATTGCAAACACTTTGATGTTACAAGCTCTCATGTTTATTATATGAAGAAATTATTTATAAACAACTAGATTTATTGAAGCAAGTATATTTTTGTACTTTTAAGTATATATTTCAAGTCTATCCAACGGATTTCATAACTATAACAATTGAGATAAAAAGTGCCAATGAACTCCTATAATTATCTTTGAAATGTGTAGTCGGAACAACGCTGATAAAAGAAAGACTTACCCAGCACACGGAAACAATAATTGGAGAGTATCAGTTTGGCTTCAGAAAAGACATCGACTGTAGACGCTATTCACATAATAAGACAAATTGCAGAGAAGTTACGAGCATGACAGCAATTCATGTACTCTTCATTGATTTCAAACAGGCGTTCGACCAACTAAAAAGGTCAAAAATCATACAAGATACAAGACATTAATACACCAAAAAAACTCGTGAAATTGGTTAGAATGACGATGGAAAATTCAACAGTCAAAATTGGATCTGTGCTGCACAGAGAGTTTTAAGGTAAACAGAGGGCTTCGGCAAGGAGACACACTATCAGCACTACTTTTTATAACATCTCGACAGAAAAAGAGGTAAAGAACAATGGAACAATCAATGTCAAATCCGTGCAAGTTTCTACGCCGATCATATAGCAATTATGGCAAGGAGAGAAAGAGATATGGAGGCCGCATTTACAAAGATAGAAGAAAAAGCTAAATAAAGAGGTTTAACAATTAATGAGAACAAAACAAGCACACGCAAGAAAATAACACTCGAGGAAATAAAGATCAGGCAATACAGCTTTAAAAAAGTAGAAGCGTTTAAATATCTAGGGATGACAATACATAGAGAAAGAACATACGTTAAAGAGAGAACAATATATATAAAGCATTCTTCGCCAACAAAAGGGTGCTAAGGGATAAAACATTAAGTAGAAGCACGAAAATGAAAATTTATAAGTCAATGATCAGACCAATAGTAACATATGCAGCAAAAACTACAAACTTATCACAGAAAGAAGAACAACTGAAAATTTTTGAAAGGAAGATAGTAAGGATGATAATGGGACCAAAGAAGGTGAATGAAAATGAAGCAAGACAGCTGATGAACCATGAGATCGATGCAGTTTTAGAAGGTGAAAACATAGAATATTTAAATCGCAACGAATTAGATGGTATGGTCACATATTTAGGAAAAACAGCAAATCACACTTACGAATACTAACGGAATGGAACCCAGTTGAAGGAAGACCAAAACAAGGTGGATGGAACAAGTGGAAAACGAGATTGAGCTCATGAGAATAAATGGTTGGAAAGCATTAGTCAGTGATAGGAAAGAATGGAGGAAAGTGGTAAACCGAGCAAAAACACACCGACATCTGTAAGATTAAATGTGGACCGATCCCCCATGAAAAATGGATTAGTTCGTTTATATGAACAGCTACAATTTCCGCCGAAATGTAAAACTTGTATATAATGTGTAGTTGATGATATACACAAAAATTAAGGGTTCAGTTATTTTTTAATAATAACTATCGGATCTATTTTGTAATAAATTAAGAAAATATTCATTGAATGATTTAACTGTCTTAATTATTTTATGTAGGTTGCAAATTACTTCGTAGGCGTTAACTTTGATAACGTTACAAAAAAATTGATTGAGAAAGAGACATGATTGCCTCAGTAGCGTTAATATTTGCATTTGCAAGTAAGTTTGTAATTTATTTATGGATAAAAATAAATTAGTTTTTTAGCGCTTTCACATCAGTCGCTTATAACTGGTTTTCGAGAAAAGGCATATACGCAGGTGATGGGATTAGTTAATTTCGCTTTTCGTTGGGAAAAGGAATTACCATTACATTTGGATGTTACATTTAACTTATATACAAGGTATTATGTCAAATATTTCGATGTTTGTATAAAACTTTTGAGTTTTAGAGGAAATATTAAAAATCGCACAGTATTACATATCAACAGCAGATTGTCTGTGAATAATAGTCAGTTTAATATAAGCACACCTACAATTTTTGTGATTCATGGATACACCGATCATAAAAATAGATATGATATTGTCGGCTTACGAAAAAGTTTGTGTAATTTCATTTTATTATTTAAATTTTAAAATACGTTTTAGACATTCTTGAAGCTATCGATGCAAATGTTATTGTTGTTGACTGGAAAAGATTAGCAGCACAAATTTATTTTAATGCAGCTGCGAATACTTACTCAGTTGGAAGACATATTGGATCATTTATTGAGTTTTTGGAGGAGATTGGTGTTAAATTACATGATGTGCATATAATTGGACATAGTTTAGGGGCACAAGTGGCAGGAGTTGCTGGAAGTTATTTACATGGTCGTATTGGAAGAATTACGGGTAAAATTTGTTTTTGATAATTTAATGAAATATTTAAAAAAATGTCCTGGCCAATCAGTAACAGAAAATCCAGCAACTGTCAATGACGTCGTATATACAAGAGCTTGATATAGTTATGACTATGAGATATAGTGTATGAATGATCATTACATTGTGGTGTGTGTAACGCATCAAATTTATAAAAAAATATTTGGTATATGGCTTTGAGAATACAGGTGCCTTGTATGAGTTAATAATTATATATTTTAAATGACTATTAATACCCCCTCCATCGTGTATGCTTAGTAAAAGCAAGATTAATTTTTGAAATTTGAATTCAGTAAATTCTTTCATTTAATTTTTAACTTAGTTAGCAATAAAATGAATATTTTTGTGGAAAGGCATCGCTTATCACGCCATCTCTGATCCGTCAGGCTTATTTACAATCAAATTTATATACTTTTGACAAACATATTCAGGTGTCGCGATTACAAATCAAACAAAAACAATAAAAATACATATTTTCTATGCTTTCCTATTTTCCATTGTTTTCTTCATCCTTTTACTCAAGTACACATCTTAAATATGAATTTCCTCCAGTTTCTTCCAATCTGTTTTACATCTTACAGGTTTGTATTTTATTAAAATATTTATATTCAATATGTATATACTAAATAGGTTTGGATCCAGCTGGTCCACTTTTTGAATTTATACAAACGAGAAACAATTCAGAAATGTTGGACAGAACAGATGCAGTATTTGTTGATATAATTCATACTGCGTCTTCCAGTTTTGGAATATTTGCTCCAGTTGGGCATGCAGACTTTTACCCAAATGATGGAGCAACGCCACAACCGGGATGTACCAATATAATTACAGCAAGTATAATTTTTATAATAATATTTGTTCAGTACACATTAAAATATATTTCAGTTACTTGCAGTCACGCAAGATCTATTAAATATTATATAGAATCATTGACAGGAAGTACACCATTTTTGGCAAAACGTTGTAGAAATTGGAAGGGTTCCGAATTGACAGACTGTGAATTACAAAGCTTGGTACCCATGGGTTTTCATACTCCAAGAAGGTTGGTGGCTAAGAACTAGTACATACAATAGTAGTTCACCCATGCTTACGTGATTTTACGAAACTAATTGACTCAGTGGTATTTCAAAATGAAATGCCAGCAGCAGCAGTTGGAAACAAGTTTGATCTAATTTAGATTTGTTTTTGGGCTAAATGATTCTTGGTTGAGATGAGTTAGTTGAGTTTCCTACACTTAAAATGTATTATAAAATTCAAAAATCAATTTGATGCCCGTTTTGAGTTTTCGTTCATTTAGATATGGTTAAGTGTGAAGGTTGTTAGAAAAATTGTTACCTCCCCCAAATTGTTCCTTTGTTGATAATTTATAAGAAATCGTTAACAAGATTTGTAATTTATTTGTTTGTATAATTAACTGAACTACTGTTGTACAACTACATAGCTCGAGTTTAATGATTTAAATATTTTAGTGCAAGAGGAAACTTTTATTTGCAAACAAGAGGTACACCACCATATGCTATGGGTGCGAAATTTTATAGACGAAAATCTTTACAATTATTGTTGTAATCAAATTTTGACGTATTATATTAATTAAATTAAGTTGACTAAATAAAACGATATAAATGTTGTGTGTTTTTACATTTAACCATAAGTTCGCAACGGTAAAAAAGGGTCAAAGAGCACATTCAAATTGCTATTGAATATTGAAACTACATACGTCACATTAAATGTAAATTTGATGATGTATGTACTTTTGAATAATTCAAGAAAATGTAGTTTGTTTTTCTCCTACCGAAAATAAAATTTAAAATAACATGTCGATTGTGTTCCAAAAAGTTTTTATTTACATTGCAACGTCAAGAACCACATTTGCCAGGTATGTAAATAGTAAAAGTGTTATTCCGTACAAGTATATAACGGTGCGCAATATTTAATGTGCGTTTTATTTGTTTATTGCATTATATACTTTACATAAATTATAAATAGAATAAAAATATAAAATCAATCTTCGTGCAAATTCTGTAATTTAAATTTAGTCATTTCTTTGTTTATCTATTATTGGCTATTCTTCATAGCGCGTTTCGAAATTCCCCACTCTACTTTGTTGCGCACTGCATAGTTTGATTGACTTGTCGTTTGTATGTAGTACTGAACAGGTGAAATTCTCTAATAAGAATATTAGAAGTGGAAAGTGTATGTTTGTTAAATATACATTTATGCAAAAGCTTTGTGTGTATAAATTTATAATACACAACAATTGTACATTTGTGTTTTAAATGTGTGTTTATATTTGACTGGCCGGTGTATATGAACTGTCAAACTAAGTGATTGGTAAATTTAAAAAAACTTAATACAACAAATGTAGAAAAAATTGTTTTTATTGGCAGTGATAATGAAATGTGCGTGACATTTCTATGAACATAATGACTTTACGTAAGGGTACAATAGCCACAAGTGAATTACATTACAAATTTTTAGGTTAATGTTCACAAATTTCAAATTTCAACAAAGCAATTTATAAACAATGCTGAGTTTAAAGAAAGTGTATAGAGACGAACTGCTACAGCTTGCTTTAATACTAAGTTTACTTCGTGTAAATCCTGATTTACGTTTTGAAAATGATCTCTATAGTAACGTTACCGATCTTGATTTGGACAATGGAACAAGTTGGAGGTCTTTAGGCCTTTCCGTTTTACGTGCACATTTTGTGCATCCAAAGAACTTAGATTCAGTACTTTTAAGTTATGAAAGAGAAGTTTTTGCCGATTTGAATTCCCTTGGAAGATACAATCGAATACAACAACCTGATATCACTGCTTACTTACTCAATGTAAACCGCACAACAGGACCCAATCCACTAAATGAAGAAACTATACCTGATTTAACACCATCACAACCTTCACAAAGCGAAGAAAATCTTAATTTGCCTAACAATGAAGATACCGACCAATTAGATTTAGGCTTAGAATTAACACAAGAGGTGAGTAAATCTCATTAAAAATTATTTTGAATTTATTCTTAATGAATAACAGAATTTGTTACTGTTTCAATTCCAGCATCAGAAAAAAGTATTTATAAATTATTTGGAATTATCAAAGGAAGTATCAACATTTTGTTTTACATTTTTATCTGATGAGTGCATAGATAAGCACCGTATGGTACAAGTTCTCTTTTGTGCGTAAATGATTCATACTATGATAATAAATAAGTAACAAATTTTAGTTTTTAAATTATTAATTTTTATTTCATTACGTTATAATTAAAAACACCTTGACAGTAATTAACTAATTAAACATAAATGTCCCTAATACAATTATAAAATGCATAACAAGTCATAAATCTTTTTCAAAATTTGTACCCTTTCCTCGCATACAGTTTTGCTTATTTTCATCCTGTAAGTTTATGGAATAATATCCACTCTTATAATACGATATCTTTAATTGTGTATTCTTCTCTTTCTCCATCCTACTTCTTGCGAACCTCATAGACACTCATAGACCCTTTCAAATCCATGTTTCACTTTTTTAATATCTTATTTCAAACTTCTTCTTTTTATTAAATTTATCATGCAAATCAATCATTAATCAATTTAATCATGCAAAAACAAATTTACTTAACTTATCATGTTTTAAGGTGGTTCAATTTTGCGGGAAAAATATTATTTGCATTTAAATGACTTGTTTGATCGATATGTATAAGTTTAATTATCAGCATGCGTGATGTCAATTCATATTTAAACTTTGCTCTTCAATTTTAAGATGATTTCCTTGTATTTATCATTATCATCGTTATGAAGTCACATTTGCTTTATATCGTAATTGATTTGTAAACGCATTTGCTTTATTAAATACATATTTTATTAGAATTAAGATTATATGATTGCACAATCGTTACATTATTTCATAATATAAATCATAAAAATAATATATACTTATTTTGCATGATTGTGCTGTTATGGATAACCGATAAATTATATGCCTTCTGGATTCTGTTCCAAGATAAAAAAAAATAAAATCTGTTTACTCATTATTATTATTTGATAAACTCATATTAATAGGTCTAAAATGACAAAATTATTTGCTTAAAACAAAGACTGAAATCCTACCACCTACCAAGATTATATACATACTTATGTATAAATATGATAAAATTCCACAAAGTCATGCAATGAAATTTGATTCTCATAATTGTTATCATAACTCAAGGTTGTAATATTTGATTTTTATTGTAAGTTGCATCACCAATTTTATGAAAATATTGCTTAAGGCTTGGTTTGTTTTTAAAATACATACAAAGTTTGTGGTATAATTTGATTTAAATGTGAAGAATAAGTTTATAGAAAACATAAACATAAAACTGATGTTTTAAGGTGTGACATTTTAATTGCTCATTGTGCAAAGTAGACAATTAATACACCTACATGTTTCAGAATTTGAAACGCCTTTGTTATATTTCAAGATTGTATGCTTTGTAACCAGGTGATATACAGGTTGATTAATTGATTGATTGATTGGACTTGTAACATTTTATACTTGTATAGGATTGAATTGCTTGTAGGAGACCATGCTCAATTTGTACACGATTTATCATGATTTTTGATTGGCTTTGTATATAATATCCTAGAATTAGAATGAGAACGAGTGTAATTTGAAAAATTACAAACTGCCATTTTTGAAAAATTTTCATTAAGCTCAGTAGCGTACAAAAAGGTGATATTAATTTTTTTTTAATTAAATAAATAAATAAATATTCCGTCCTTCTTAAAACCTTAATTATAACGTTGTGTTTGTTGGCATTCTTGTTTTTCCTTTATTTTGGTCTTACATTTTTAGAATGAGTGTTTTTAGAATTTCATTTTTAGGTTTAATAGTCATGTATTTTTGCTTTTTTGCATATAGTATGTTGATTATATTTTTTACAGTTAGATTAATCCACAGATAAAAAATTAGTTGTGTTTTCATACTCACATTGTGTGTAAAATGAAGCTTAATATGTAGTGTAATTTATTTTATTGTCGTGTTTTCTTTCTGAATGTTTATGTAGTAATATTTTTAGCTATATTGTAGCTATATTGTTATAAAAAGTGTATTTCCTATTTCTGTGAGTGCAGATTATAGTTCGCGAAGGCCACTGGTAAATTTGTATCAGAACGTTACATAATAAACTCTTAATGCAACTTTTTGGCTTCAAAATGTACTATGACAATATATTTAGGTATTATATTTATACAGTGCGATTCAAAAGTACCCCTCCATGATAACTTTTGAACGGCTGGAGCTATCGCTATGAGAAAAAACACGTCGATTTTTAATTTTTGCGTACAAAATGTTTGTAGTTGTCGAAAGTTAAATTCGGAATTTCGGAATTTAATTTTGTCAACTTTTTAAATGGAACACCCTGCATATTTTGACGTTTTTGGAAAGACGACGGAGAGGAATCCAACGATACCGCATATGTTCATCTTTAAGTTGAAAAGTAGCAAGATAGGCAGTAATAACTTTTCTGTAATATGTTACTTTTTTTAAGCAAAATTAGCCAGAAGTTCGTAATAAAGTCCAAACTCTTTCCAAGTCTGATTTGGCTCTCTTTATCATGTCTTTTACTTCAGTGCTTGCAACTTTATACTCCTAGTGGCCATTTTCTGTATTCGATGGCAAGTATTTTTTCCATTTGTTTTTCTTTTCTTTGACTTTTGATTGTATTTCTGTTGTCCACCATCTACTTTTTTTCGAGTATATATTTGAAATTCTTGATGTTCCATTTAGCCGTTATGAGGATTGTCTGTCTAAAATATTGCCATCTAGATTCTATTGTCGTATGTTTACTTCTGTTTATATTTCTAAGCTTTTCAGCTAATTTCTGTTGGAATTTCTTTTTACTTTCGTTTTTAGTTTATAACTTTTTATTTTTTCTTTAGTTGTCTTCTTCCTTTTGTCGACTTTAATGTTATTTCTATCCAGTTTCATTTCCATTGTTAATCGCTGCCTATTTCCGCTCTTTCCGCTTAAGGCTTTCCCCGTTAACTATAAAATAATCTATGATGGATTTCTCATTCCGTGAGGGCACTTATCTAGTGAACTTGTATATCTTTATGTTTGAATTTTGAGTTTGTTATGGTCATGTCGTTTGCTATGCATAAGTCTAACAATCTTTCTTCATTGTCATTTTTTATTGTTTCCCCATATGGTCCTAAGTACCTTTCAATTCCTGTATTATCGTTTCCAACTCTACCGTTCACATCTCGCATTAGTATAATATTCCCTTCTGCAATGTCGAATTCTGTCTGTAACATTTCAAAGAATTCGTCTTTTTCCAATTTCTTTGCATTCTCATTTGGTCGATAAGCAATGATAAGAGTAGTGATGTTTGTGCTGTTCAGGTTTGTCTGTTAGTTTCTTTCACTTATATATCTTTCTTTTTGTATGTTTTCTACTGTGTCTGGTTTTACTACCAAGCCTACGCCTTCTGCTCCCCATTCATTTTTATCTACCCCTGACCAACATAACCAATATCCTTCAGTTCTGTCATTCCTTTGCTTTTCTCTACTGTAATACACCTCGTAATAAATTTTTGAAAATTTCGCTCTAATTTGTAATGTTGAAAATTACTAGTTTTGTTGTGGTAGGTCAAGTGGTGTTGTCTTATGGAGTGTTAAGGTGTCGTCTTCCATGTATTTCTAATAAAATATATTCTACAAGTTTTGATGTAAAAAAAGACTTTAGAGCTGATAAAAAGTAACACAAATTGGGAAATCGTTGTTTGAAGGGCAGAAATTGAGATGAAATTGTGCGCGTAAAGTTTTTTCATGATTCTGAATATGGTATGCCAAGTAACGTTGTTAGCCCGTTTATGTAGGTAATAATCTATTTTTACGCTGTAAATGGATCATCAAAACAAAAGAAACTGCTTGTATCAAACAGATTGGTACAGAAAAAGATAAATGGAGTAATTTAGCCATTGTGTAGATTGCCTGTCTGTGTGTATGTATTTATATTTACTTAGGTGTGTTATGCCAGTTTAGATGTTTGCACAACTTCTGTTTTTTGTTATTGTAAATACCACTGTTTATTTATCCTAGATGTTTACAAAAAATATTGACGCTAACAATTAATTTTTTTTTTTTTTTTGAATTGTAAATAAAGCCATTCAGCTACACATTTTTATGAAGTAAATTATGTTACCAATTGTATTTTACCGACTTTGCATTGTTTGTTTACGTCTGAGTACCGTGCAAAATCAAATCCTTGTTTGAATAATTAATAAATTTTGAATTAAAAATCGAAAATTACGTAAAGGAATTAAAATTGGTAGAATTGGCAAAATATGATTGGATTTTTAATTAACGGTTAAAAAACCTCGTCGGTAAACTAAATTTACTTTTAATCTGTATTGTACAATAATTTTATAAAAGAAGCCTTACTCAGTGGTAATTTTTGGTAACAATTACAATTTTGAACAATAAAATAACATGCATATATAAAGAAAATTGATTTTTAAATATTTAATGAATACCTTGCGTTGCGTTTGACCCGCTCCGACTCTATAAATTTTAGATGAGATAGTCAAACAATTTTACTGTAATTTTAATAATCTTTGAAATAGTTTTATTATTTTCACCACAAAGATGGTTTTGTCGTGGAGTACATTTTATTTAACACACAACTTCGTTTAAGTATTGGAATTAAATTAGTTCAAGGATTCTGTACGTTGTTGCATAGCATGTGTGGTTTTAATTTTTAGCTCAAGCTTATTTTGGCAAGCTTTATACACTTTTAATCCACTTTTTATAAAGGACGTGCGCTAATTTTTTTCAATTTATGTTTGACGTTTTGAGGTTGTAACACAAAGAAAACACATTTGACATGTTTTTATTTAGCATTTCGTTGCATTGTGCATAATTGGCAAAATGCCGCCCTTTTGATGTTTTTATTTTCTCTGGGACGCTAAAATCTAATCACATGTTGATTTGAATGAGCTGGCCAAATAAATAACTTTAAATACCTGATACGTCAGTGATAATCAATTAGAATTATTTAAATATTCTGCAAGCACATTAAATATGTAAGTGTAAATGGATGTAGTAATTGTAGTAACATTGATTATTGAAAGATTCTTTTTGCGGATACATACAATTTTATAAAAAGTAGTAGAAAATAATAGATAACACAAGGAACAAGGTTAACTACTATGCGTCTTTTTTTTATAATGTGCAAAATTACATACATGCGTCATATTTAATGAATAACCTATGAGTTCTAAATGAAGCAACACTGAATTTAAAGAGGTACATTTAAATCTCAAAAATTAATTCGAACATAAAAATTTGGGTATGAAATTATTTTTTAAATATAAAAATAAACTGGAAACAACCTACGTTGAACGGACAATTAAAATAACTGGGACAAGTCTTATATGGGTTTACTATTGATGATTCATTGTGTTTATACAGGGTCAACACAAGTAGAAAATAAGATGTGGTATTAAAATCCATAAAAAAATTTTATGCACATTACAACTATGGTGGCATACTTTAATATTATGTTTGAGACATTAAATTTATATGGATATAATAAATTTAATATAGGGAGAGGGCGATAATTATTATAAAATGTATTTACGGTGTTTTATTTTATTTTATTGATTAAAATTCATATAAACCACAATTTCGTTCCATTAAATAATGGAATGTTGTTATCGAAACGTTAGGTATCTAAAAATAAAATTCCCGATCGTTAGAGCGTATGTAGGAAGAAAAAACAAATGAAAATTGTTTGCCACAAACAATGGGGGAGGAAACGTTAACCCTTAAAATATATCTCGTCTGACTTTGGTGTAGTGACCTGTCTGTGTACGATTTCGAAATAACGCATGATATGAAAGGTCGTGTAAAAATACTTTTGTAAACAGCAAATAAAATTTAAATATAATTTACGTGCTCCGTATTTGCATTATCAAAAGCATCGCGACGCCTAACCGCCGTAGAGCATCGGCCTAACGTCTCTCTGACCTTAAACCTACACACGTCCATATTCGTTGAATTGTTGCTAGTTATATTTTTTCTACAGTTCTTCGAACAACGTTTTATGACTAATCTTATCTTGAATTTATTTTGTTTATTTGCATAGGTGTAATGGACCGCATTAGTGATGACGTCAAAAACGAGCACGAAATTTAAACAGGAGTCGTTCACATTTTGACCGTCTTAAAACTGACCCTTATGGTTGATATAAATAGGTGTCATATTAAATAGAACAATTTTGAATCTGCTGATATGTACTTATTATAAACATTTAAAATACAAGGCCGTTATATGAGTATTATACAACTTTTAAGTTTATATCAGTGCATATATATCGCTTTAAAATGTTGTGATAATTGTTTTAATTGAATTCTACAAAGCGATGCACTTTTCTTTATCTTTAAGTTGGCATACATGTAACTTCATAGCTTCTCTCGGGGTACCAGATTTCTATGTTTTGTTTTCTGTCTTCGTGCTTTCCGTGT
>JAFFZR010010440.1:0-13845 GCA_018397195.1 Lethrus apterus | reverse complement strand
TTCTTGCACCAAGTGTACTTTATAAAGATGAAATCTTTGACGCTTCAAGACTCTGCAGACGGAAGACTTGGATATATCATGATTTGCTGCTAGTTGCTGTACCGAAGTCCTCGGCGTATTAATGACATCCAACATAACATTTACAGAATTTTCATCGTTTGTTGCTGTTTTTGGACGGCCAGATTTTAAACGATTCTCTACAGTACCTGTTTCCGTAAAACGCTTCATTGTTTTAGTAACCGTAGATTTGCCGATTGGGTTGCGGTCAGGATACGTCGCATTAAACAAATCGCGTACTTCTGCATGACTGCGTCTTCTATCACCGTATCCTATCATCATCAAGATTTCTATACGTTCTTTTTCTGTAAGACGTTCCATAATTTAGCACTTCGGGCACAGTTTTATACTTTTGACGTTCGTTAAAGAACATAAACCAACCATTGTTTTCAGTGCTAATGGGATCTTCAGTTATCCATTTAATACCTACTCCCAATCATTAATTTACAATAGCGAAGTTATCTTTAGAGATAACTATGGCAAGCGGCATGTCGCTGCATTCTACTTCAAAATACCTTTCAAACGGTATGCGATTTGACCCCCCTACCTATTTAAAAAAAATCAAGTTGGCTGTGCAGCTCCCGACCTTGTCAGTTAAAAAAATAACAAAACTGTGGAAATAATAGAAGGCTTTGTATATAGCATGCATATTAAATTTTATCGATTTAGCTTGAATAGTTTTGAAATAACAAGGCCGGTTCCATACATTTGGTACGCACTGTATGTCAAGGGGGAAACGGTTTGAACAATGATTCACACTTTTGACGTTTACCCCTGTGCTCCCACTAATCGCGTGGTATCTCAAATGAAAGCTTATCTTATAAGGATTATGGTGATATGTCACTTGCCCACGTTTTTTATTTTCTCATACATTTTATGAGAAAGTTTATCATTGCCACTACAGGAGAACGGTAAGCGCTATCGAAACCTAATTTTAATCAGTTAGGCGTGGAAAAAAAAACAAAACAAGCCGTTGACGTTTTGTCTAACAAACTGTCACATTAGTTGTTTCCGTTTAGTCAACTTCACCTACATACTACATTGGTTTCCGTAAAAATGGTGTACTCTTTTGCTGAAAGGGTGGAAGTTATCTACATTTATGGTGCCGAGCAATGTACTCGTGCCACAGCAAGAGTTTTTAATCATGGACATCCAAATAAGCATATGGAGCATAAATACGTTCGCGAACTTCTGCAAAAATTTGAAGCAACTGGATCGGTAGAGAACAAGAAAAGGCATGCTAATAAGGTAGTAGATGAACTGGCGGTGATGGAAGTAATTGGAAATTTTACCATGGAGCCAACCAGTTCTTTGCGTCAGGTTGCAGCATCCAACGGACTTTCTTACTCGTCGGTACGCAAAGTGACAAAGCTTACAACCCTTACAAGATGCAGATGTTGCAAGAACTTAGCGAGGGCGATTGCGACCGACGCACAGTGGGGCGACCATACAGAAAAGTTGGACATTGGGGGTGGAAATAAAAACTAGATCTCGAAGTTCTGTCTCGAAGTTTTCTTAAATAGACAATATATTTTATCGATTTCAGAATGACTTAAAGACAAAAAAAAACACATAATACATAATACAACTGTTCAAAGACAGGCTTGTTAGGTGATCTTTTATTTTCTTACTTTATAGAAGGTTTATTGTTGCTTTGTTCTCGGAATTTCTAGGTTGTTTTAACTTTTCCTTTTATTCAACTATCTTCCGTCTGATATTAAAGATTATTTTTAATCTACATTTACCACCATAATTCCTAAGATATTAAAAATTATAGATATTTATTAGGAAATTTTTTTTTTATTTTCTAAAATAAACCTGTTATTATTAAAATCGCCTAATTTCGCCCAGAAAACCGACAACGGTTTTATAATATACACATACTGGACATTACTATTGCACATTCGCCTCGTGCTTTTGTCTGCTTTTGTTCGCTTAATTTAGATTTTAAATTATGAAGTACAAGTTCTGCTAATAAGCGTTTGTTTGAGAATGGGGAAAAAATAATCCAAACTGAATTTCGAAATAAAATTGGATTATTAATTGATCTAGTAAAGCAGGGAAAGGCTCTACTAACGATGGAAATACTGCCAGAAGATTTTTTGCTCAACCAGCATTTGCTGCTTCTATAATAAAGTTAGATGAAGATTTGATTAGGCGTTTCTCTGTAATTTTACAAACTATTTCATCAGTTCAGCCATTTTATACTGAGAAGTTCTATTCTATACAAGGAAAACGGCTGAGATATACAGGATGTCCACGGAAAAAAAAATTAAGCGTAACAAGTATTAAATTAATAATGTAAAAACTAAGTTGTTTCAATGAAATATAAACTGTAATTACAAAAGAAACAGAAATAAAGCTGGCATAAAATACCAGCTATATAAAGATACATACAGAGTGTCCACGGAAAAACGAAACACCCTCAATATCTAAGAATTTAAATTTTTTTCTAAAATCGCCGAAATACGTAAACTTTAGATCGATGGGGGACAACTTTTGGCGGAGAAATGATCGTCAAATCTTGAACCCCCTAACCGCAGGTGTGCCAACCATAAAATTTGTTGGAAATAGATTCCCCCGACTTCCATACAATTATACAAACGTTGCTGAAACACACGACGAACATTTTTAAAAATTTCATGGGTCAGTGCACGACACTCTTGTACAACTGTAGCGTAAATTTTCTAAAGACGTCGTGGGTTTGAGCAATGTTTGTATAATTGTATGGAAGTTGGGGGGAAAGCCATTTTCAACAAGTTCCCAAATAAATCTTGACTGTTTTTCTAACTAAATTGCCGTTTCTGTTTTGTACCTTAGATATCTTAAAAGCTAATTTCTCGAAAACGAATAGATGGATTTTAAAAATTGATACACCGTTGAAATGCAAATTACGTAAGGTTTTAAATGAGGTATCACTCAACCTCTAGTGTAATTTAAGAATTTTAGGGTTGGCACCCCTGCGGCTAGGGGGTTCAAGATATGCCGATCATTTCTCCGCCAAAAGTTGTCCCCATCGATCTAAAGTTTACGTGTTTCAGCGATTTTAAGAAAAACATTTTTAATTCTTAGATATTGAGGGTGTTTCGTTTTTCCGTGGACACTTTGTATGTATCTTTATATAGCTGGTATTTTATGCCAGCTTTATTTCTATTTCTTTTGTAATAACAGTTTATATTTCATTGAAACAACTTAATTTTTCATTATTTTTATTATCATTTTCTAAATATAATTGTTTGACGTACAGCTTTTGCATTGCGAATTTTTAGAAATAAGCAGAGCATCATATATTCAACAAATTATGTTAAAATATTTTCATTGTGTGTTAATAACCCAAATAGAATTTTATAAATAAATATCGTCAACAAGTCATTAGAAACGTTTTACTGACAGTAAAATAGACCTATTATGGTGCTTATTTTGGCAAAGATTGAGTGCATAAAACTTAAAATTAACTTGTGATTTACAAACGTTTACGGTTTATGTGGTGGCCTTCGAAAGCTCCTTCGTAAACATGTAAAGTTTCTTCGCTGCATTTAGGCATAAACGAGATAATTGCTCGCTCGCTCGGTACTTTGAAACGTTTAGTTTTCGTTCTAATTGCTTTGTTCTTTCGTTTGTGCGCGCATGTAAATAATAAACACAAATGCTTCATTGCAGCTGAGACGTTTATGGCCAATTAGAACTACGATGAAATATCTTAAACAAAAATGCGGCAGCATTTTTTATAAGATGTATAAAAAAAAATTGTAGTCACGAAGCGGTGATGCGTGAGCTGAACTCACGTTTACGTATTAGAAGTAGAAATCCCATTTAATCAAAGTAAAATATAATACAGTAATTATGGTATTCATAGCTATTAAATGTGAATAAAAAATGGATCACAAAATATATAATTTGTGTTTGTTTGCCTATGTAATGAGGAATTTTAATTAATGTAATTCATGATTTACATACTTATCGTATTATACTTCCTTTTGTATCGTTGTTGTTAGTGTCGGTTCAGTAAGTAATGGATCATGTATGTTATTTTTACGCATATAATAATAATTATATTACACATGGATTATAGAAACAGTCGTTTGTGTTCTAGCGTAACCTAAATATCAAATTATAATTGGGAGCGTTAATTATTAAGACAATGCTTTAGAATTAATTTTTGTCATAAGACTCATATGTGCAATAAAACATTTTCTTGTACATTACGTGTTCATTTGTATCATCTAAATATATGTTTGTGTGGCTTATTAGTAAATAATTTGTATGGCTGAAATTAAAACGCTTGTTTACTTAATAATGCAGTATTTTAAATATTATTCTACATATTTAATATTAAAAAAACGTTCGCCTGGCATTTTTAAAAGTTTAATCAATTTATCTAAACATTCAGTATTTTATTATTCATTAATATAAATGGCTTATACAGGTATTTGACAGTTAAGATATCTATAGAAGAATATTTTAAATATTTAGTGTCATTATTATTGTATTACCCCGAGTTATGCCGAGTTATCCCCAGATAAGTAAGTTAATATCACATTCGTTTTATCATTTATTTCATATAATGTACAAAAATACTCGATATTTCCAATTTTTTTTTAAATTTATATCCAGTAGTTGAAGATGAGACTTTATGACAGAAACGCCGTATACAAATTAAGACATTTTTGCAGATTTTTAAAAATTGTTGGTAAAAGATTCATAGACGAAAAATTTGCGCCATTTTATTTTTCATGCATTACTCGAAAACTAAATACAATTTCTATTTTTAACATTATTCACCTTCGAATTGTGCATTAAGGTGCTATAAGTTAACCGAACATATTTTTTTGGCACTGCCTTAACATACGACCGCCATTTTTACATATTTAGGTTTCGACTACCACCTGTTGAAATACTGATACCTATTTCAGAATCAGTTGAATTTTTCCTCTAAAGCAGGGTTTCACAAACTTCTTCATGAGTTAGGGTTACTCTCATGATAATATCTATATGTTGGGAGCTCTGTTTGGGCTACTAAGGTGGATTCCCGAAATTTACTTGTTAGATAAATAAACGATAAACTGATTAAAATATTCGCTAAGGAAACTAATTTTACAAATATGGTAAATTTTCTTTAAATTCAACCGTGGGCCAGACATTGCTGGCCGGCCGCATTTTGTGAACCCGTGCTCTAAATGATACAGAAATTTCTCCCATTGTGGCCAAAATTATGGCCAAAATTCCTAAAAAGTTAGTTCTGCGACTAACCAAAAATTTCAAAGATTTTGGTGACATATTTTTAATTTTTCACCGATTTTGGTCCCCTGAGTCCAAAGACTGAATGTCCCTGTAGATGGAGCTGTCCGGTTTCGCGATTTTCTCTTTTGAATATTTTAGGGATTGTTGAAAATTGCATTATTTTCCTTTTCGTTTCGTTTTATCAAGGAATATCAAGGAATAAATTATGTATATACTTCCGCATAAAATATGATCGCATAACGGAATATCAGACTTTTCCATTAGTGCTTGTTTGTTATTTTCTATCTTTAGTTTAAATCTTGAATTATGTAGTGAACGAGCAAGGTACTGGTAGAATATGTTCAACATCCCTTTCGGTTCATAAATTAAGCGTAAGATGTAAAATAAAAATATCGTGTATCTACATGTTGAATCTCGTGAACAAGAATTTTTCTTATTTATTTTAAATGATGATTTTTAACGTCGTGTTGTTATAAAACTTATTGTTTGTATGTATATTTTTCTGTACAAAATTCTATTAGTGCACAAAGTTAACATATATTGAAAAACTGTTTCGTCATTGCTAATATTAGCGTAATTTGTCCGTGACGTTTAGTACGCAGTAAATATTCTTAAGCTTGTAAGCTTTATTGGTTAATTAAACACCTACCTTAGTTCTCTAGTTTGTTGATAACCTTGCCTATTCGACCCTGGCCGACTCATCCTGTTCTTGACCGATTTACCGATTTTAGGTCGTTTACAAACGTCCGTATTTTGATCTGAACGAATTATTTGTCTTCAGTGTTGAACTTCGTACAAAATGAGAGAGGTTTTTTGAAACTAACTTATTTCAACGTTTGTGCCAATTACTTACAGAACCATACGTAAATGCAATTTATCAGCGACTGACATTAATATCGAGTTTTATGATTGTTTAAATGAAAGTGATGCGACGTTAATACCTTTATTGGTTATTTTTAGTCATGAAAATATTTCTTTTCATATTTAAAGTCGACATTTTACTTTTAATTTTTACAGTCATTATTTTAATAGGTAATTGGTGTCTTTTTTATTATTTTTTTTTGCCTTTGTGTTCCCTNGACGTGCAAGATTCACAACATGAAAATATTTCTTTTCATATTTAAAGTCGACATTTTACTTTTAATTTTTACAGTCATTATTTTAATAGGTAATTGGTGTCTTTTTTATTATTTTTTTTGCCTTTGTGTTCCCTCTTTGACATTTTCTCAGGATGAGTCTTGCATAAACATTTCTAGTTCCATTTACTTTGTTGGTTATTTCAAAATTGTTTAAAGAAAGAAATAATTAATTCAATTAAACATGAGATGTTACTTCAATATTACCTCTAGGCAAATAGATTTTACAATCATGTGGCGTGAAACTACATAATACGAGATAAGGAATCATCTGTAACATAAAATTCGAATGCGTTGATCAAATAAAACCATCAGCGGTATTTCGAGCGAATCGGGAATGAGTTAAATATTATTTAGAATAATTTGTCTGAGAATAAATTAATTTTATAAAAATTGTCGTCATATTTTTGTGGATATCGAAACTGACAAGAACCCGAAATTAAAGCAAAAGAAATTTAATTTTTAAAATTTTTGTTCCTTTAAAGTTTTCTTCAGGGTATTTTAATCTATCTATACAATTCAGTTTAATTCATCGTGAAATAAACCTTGTATACAGAATCATAATCCTCTATAACTTTCAAGTTGATTTGTGTGCAAAGTAAGGAAAACTTACGAAATTCTTGACAGGTAAACATGTTGATTTTATTGGTTTATCGAATTTGGAATTTATCGTTATTTACATATGAAGTTTAAAAGTTTGACACAATTTCAGAACATGCAAGTTTTTATTTTTATTTTCTGTTATAAAAAAAGTCAAAGAGTCAAAAATTTTCATATTGTCGATTCATATTTTCATATTCGCGATATGAGAATGACAATTTCAAAATGGGGACTGTTAATAACAGCTTAATTAATTCGCATCCGCATATACATAGATTATAAGACGTGGACGATTATACAAGTATTTGTGAAGTTTATACGCGCTATAAATGATAATTACACTATGCGGACTGTACTATGTAAACTATCTCTCTAAATATAACTATCCGAGTGCATAATTCTAATCGCCCGTATTAAATATAAACTACGTTCTTGTAATTATTAAACTCTCCAAACGATTTAATTGAAGTACATTGTCTTCCGTATTTGTTTTTATAATTGATTATAGCATTTTTTTTTATAGGTGTGACTGTACGTTTTTATAAAAATATATACATTAAATATGTTTGATTATACTTTTTAATTATTTATAACTGTTTGTTAATTGATGGAAAAAATTTATAGTAAATTAGTTTTTTAAAGATTTTCAAAGAACCGACGACGAACATGAAATGTTAGAAAATAAATACTATACTACGTTCGTAAATTCGGAGGAGTAAATTAAAATTCTCACTTAAAAAATCACTTACTGATTGGCTACTTGCGAGACACGTTTGCATAGTGTACATTGCCGTATTCGCAAACAGATTTCCGGTATTTAACGTTTACATGTGTTACAGCTGACAAGTGTCGATTTTAATGTATTTAAAAAGTCATTTATTTATCGATAGTTTAACGTTCAATTCTTTCGCCTATCAAGCAAAAGAAATAAAATCCTAAATAAAATCTATTAAACAATAAGCAGAAAGTAATATGCATATTTTTTGATATTGTGCTTTGGGAAAAATGACGAATTATTAGATAAAAGTATACTTTAAGTGTAAGGTATAAAATTATTAAAGAAAATACTTACTGAGAAATATTTCATACAACATATGGAGTTCGCAGGGAAGTGTTAGAGGACCATTGTTTTTCTTAGGCTTTGTAAACGACATTTAATATAAAATGCGATAAAATATGTTCGCCGATGACAAGCTGATCGTGCAGATTTCAATATATTAAATAAATAAATAATAAATAACAATAAAATCTGTAATATCCTGTATTTTTAAGATGCTCTTCATTTATAATAAATCGAAATCCAAACATATAAAACAAACTACTATTACAATTAAAAAAAAAAAAAAAAAAAAAATGTGAGTTGTATAAAATTCATCTTTGCGAAACTATCGTGAAATATTTTCCGAAAGCAAAACAGCTGGATATTTCCGGATAACGCACGTCGATAAAACACCGCACTCGCGCTTTCTGCTTTGATTTTCTCTCTTCCTCATCGCACTTTAAAAGCGATTACTGTAATGAATTTTCCAGACCGCAAATATATCATTGCGTTACTGTCACGGTTTTAATAAATGGCAACGGCCACTTTTATTTCATTGTCTGCGTATGATGTACGATCGAGTCGACCGATTACATAACCTACGTACACAACGATTTTTATAAAAAAAAATATCTACGGTTACCTAATTATATCTGCGGCAAATAGTTATTAATCGCGACGTAAAAGTGGAATATTTAATTTAATTGCCTGCTTGTGCGATATTAATCTTTCCAGATTAATTGAAATTGTAGTTGTTGCATATGAACGCCTTTTTGAATTATGAAAACCAATATATCTGCAGTTCATTTCGCGAAACGTATTTATCGTCGTAATTAGTAATTAGTAATTTTGTTTGTTTCGATCGAAATCGAGACCAATGTGTATGTAATTGACTATGCAATGCTTGGCATGCATACGACTCTTCGTGTTGGTAATGAGGATTTATTAACAAAACATTACGTGATTTACGTAAATCATTATATGAAGAAAGTTTTTTTATAGATTGGATTTTATCATCTGTAAATGATAAATACCAAAAGAACAAAGGAGATGGAAAAATATTTCTAGGTTAGCTCAATGTTAACCATGTTTGTATCATGTAACACAATTTTGTTCTAATTCCCAAGAACTCGAATACCATAAAAAAGCTTTAAGTACAGCAAGTCTTCCATTGGTTTGCCATAAAAATGTGCAAAAGTTACATTTTAAAACTGTCGTCCGTTGTACAATTAAGTTTGTCCAGTTTCGAGTAGTTTATAAGCTTGACAAGAGGGCAGATTGGCCAAACGTGCCATCGAGGTGTTTTCCGAAAAATTTTTGGTTGCTTTCTTTTCATTTTAAAAATCAGATGTTTGAACATGGAATTTACTTCTATTAACAAAAAGCGCAATTATCGACGCCTAATTTATCTTCATTGATTTATTGTTATAACATTTTTGTAACCAGGTCACAACATAATTTATTACAGTTATTTGCATGTAAATTCATTGTACGAATGCTATGTGAAAAATGTTGCCTTTCTAGCTGGTGTACATGATTAGAATGAATAGGTCTGGGACAGCAGAAGGTAGCATGCCATGTCGTCTTTTCCCGCGGATATAGCGGTTTCCTTCCGCCTTTCCGATTAAACGATACCGAACTGTGTTGTGGCATGCAGCAGACGCCTAAATTATGCCGTATCTTCACTCTCATTGTTACGCCTTTCCGTTGCGATGCCGGGTTATTGTTATAGTGGTCTTAACGGCGTACTGAGAATTTCATGTTGGCTTTTGTCTTTATCCGAGTCATTTCTAGGAGGTTGTCATTCGATATAGGTTAAGCGGTTGTCGTACTCGAGGCGTTCAACTCACTTGATTATTTCTTTCATAATCGCAATAAATAATCTTATGTTGCGCGCAACATTTCGTTGTGAGTTTTCTGTCTGTTTGATAATAACGAGAATTGTGGAAATTTGCTTTTAATTTAACTCCTAGACAAAATTTACACATTATGTTTGTAAATTAGAAATTTTTTAACTCCGAGTTGTTAAACTGAAGAATACAGAAAACCAAAAAAATTAGGGTTAAAAAACGTACGAAAAAAAATCAAATTTTTCGATTTTATTGAGTACTGATTTTTATGCAGTGAATGTTACTGATCACTAATCTATGCAATATTGGTGACAACTAGCAGATATTTGATAATTCTTTGATATTTAAGATGTAATTAATCCAAAGCCATCTAAAAAATATTATATACGGAATACGTTGAAAAATATAGTGAAAATACATGGTGGTGCGTTAATTTTGTCCAGGAGTTTATTTTCGCGATTCTTTCGTGCAACTTCTTTATTTATTTATTTATTTATTAACCATAAATACTATCTTAAAGTGCATATTTCAAGTGTTCATACTATGAAATATTTTCTTATAGTGGATTGGAATGGTTGAATACAAATACATCTTCTTAATAAGAGAAATATTGAAATTAAGTTTCAATATACAACGCTTTCCCCGTCGAAAACGACCAGAGCCGTAGTAATATTACCATTGTTTCGATCGACAAAGGCATTTGTTAGTGTTATCTGTGGTACAGGCTGGCGTTCTCGTGTTTCTATGTAGCATCGAAGTTTTGTTCAACACGGCGATATTTCTCATATGATAATTCGTTTTCATTAACACACAAATTTACTATGTGCACGTATACTTGATTGTTTCTAGATAATGGGGAATGCATTTTTCTGTCAAATTGAGCTTTGTTATATTAAATGTTAAAAAAAATATCTCTATGAAAATGTACAGCTTGCAAATAATGACATTTTGAAACTCAAAGTATAAGAAAAAACTGATATGAAATCACATTTTACTATGCAGACTAAGAAATTAAACATGAACTTACTTTTCAAGTAATTTCAGGCTTTAATGAAAATAATTCCTATAATAAAAAGGCGGACGAACAAAAGCATCGCTAAAAATAGGCCACGAAATAACGTAACTGAAATGCATTTGAGCGAAGTCAATTGTACCGATATATTTGTAAACGGAAACATGGAAATTAATTTTATGGATATTTTTGATTATTAATAATAATAATAATAATGTTTACTTGATGATGCCATTGAGTCATTAAAACACATTAAAAATGGTCATGCTCTTATTAAAGAGAAATAGAAATAGATATAAAAAAAAAATATTGATAAACATTTAATAAAGATCGACATGTTCTTTTCAACGATGTACTTTTTATTCAAATTACGTTTTTTCTTTTTTGAAAATCACCTTTCGATTCTCCAAGGAGATTACTGATTATAGTAATTATTTTTAATTTTTAAAAATTAATTTTTAAAAAATTCAGAGAACTTGTGTGGCATACGTGAATAAAGAATTCTTATTATTAATTTCTTTGAAGTAACCAATTTTCAAAAATAAAATAAAATTTCAAAAATGATTTTCATGTTCATGTTCTGCCATTTGTGGAGTTTAGAACGTTTCGTGTGTACATTTCAGATAAACAACTTCGCATGCAGATTTGAAGAAGGATTTGAAAGTTGATCGATTTTTTTTCCTAGTTTTCAAATGAAGCGCTCTTGTTGATTGTGTGGGTAAAGTTGCTGGTATCGCACTTCACCTCGACCTTTTCTCGTTAAGTGCACCTAACCATTAGGCGAATCGTTACAGTGAAGATCGTGCCACCTGATATCAAAAATCAATTTCTTATTCTCGGCAAATGCACGCTAGTTAATGCATAGTTGCAGAAAATGTGCCATAAATCAAATTCGTGTCGCATTTGAATATTAGATTGAATGTCGTGTTTTAATATTTCAAGGCGCAAAGATTTTAAATATGTTAAAGGCAATAGAAGTTTTCAAACTCGTATCCTTGCAGGTGAACTTTAATGTCGATGTAGTTGATCGTCAGATTATAATGTGAATAAATGTTAAGCTGAGCAATTTGTCAGACATCGTTATATTGAAATGTAAATTTCTGCCAATTACGTAAAGAAAAATAGTTGTAGTTGAAGCCTAGCATTTATCTTTATCATGATGTATTATGAATATTATGATTATCGCAAGAAGAATTTGATTTTTAATAATTTTTGGATTCAGTTTTACTTTTTTTTTTTAATAGATTTTGTTAATTTAAGAATTAAAATTTTAATTTGTTGTGTAATTTTCAAGTTACATTTAAGTAGTGCTCTTAACGTTTCTATATTTTCTATTAATACCCAGAAGATTGTTGTGTTTGTTACAATTTTTTAAACAATAATTCAAAATTTTCAAAATTTCGAAAGATTTATTCTTCTTCGACGTCTTTTTCTCATATTCCTAATTTTCACGTTTGCATTTTATAGATGACAACAATGAGTTACTTTATCAAACGCTAAATGAAATTTCCTATGCAAGCAATCAACAATAATTATTGTTCACTTTTAAACTGTGCTTTGAATATTCTCAGGGCCGTCCTAAGATAAATAAATAAATAATTTTACGAAAAAGGAGTACGGATGGATGGGCAAAGGTTGTTGTATGGGTTGGGTTCGCTTCGTAAATTGAAATTATTGAAATTCAAAAAATCAATTTTTAAAATTTACAGTTGGATTGGCATGAGTTAGGTTTGTCGATAATTCAAATTATTGAAATTCAAAATGTCAGTTTTTAAAAATCTATAATTTAGGGTTCGTTCCGCAATTGCAATTCAAAAGGTTAAAAATAGTGTACAAAATGAGTAAATAAAGGAGTACAAAAGAAAATACAAAATTCAAATAACCTTTAAGAACAATTGCCGCCCAAAAGGCTGACGCCCCTGGGCTATATGCCATTTAGCCCTGTGGTTAGGCTGAGCCGGAATATTCTATCCATCGACTGTTGTGCGATACCATTTGGCGATTACGTCCATTTGTAATTTGTAAACAATAATTCGAATTGCTTGGGTATTCATGTTACTAGTATAGATTAATTTCAAAAAACTCTTGAGTTTGTATAAAATTATAGTATTAGTTAAATATGTCAGTCAACTAAGTTAACTCTCAGAAATAATAAACGCGTAATTTGACAATTTGTTAAATTGTTATACATATTTTTCCGGAAAAGATTACGAAAAGAGTTGAAGCCCGGAGTGGCTTGATTGGTTGGATTGTGACCTGATCTGACAGTCGCTTTCATGTCTGGATAAGTTAAATTGTTCGTCAAGAATTGCCTGTAGCATTCGCCATTGACGTATAGTTAATGGTGCTCTAGAGGTATGGACGGATTTCTACAGTGAGACGGTCTTACCTTTTCACAGTAAAAACATATTTGACATATTTGAGTTGTACTTTACTCCGTGTAATTATTTCTTTCGTTATAAATACAGGTTGGTCTGAAATAGGTTACGCTATTTTAATAGATGACTTTAGTCCAAACCAACATCTGTAAAAAATGGCTATTCTATGTTGAAGGATGTGTTGAGGGATGCGCTGTTTTGCAGATTTAGACTATTAATGCATAACAAATTTCAATCATATTTTTCCTGACATTAATTTGTTAAAAAAAAAAACGTTTATTTAGAAAATAACTTCAAGTTCAAGTTATTCAAGCTGTTTATGGGTTTAATATTTTGAATTAATTATTGTGAATATACAGTGCGGTCGTTTAATCTGGAAACCTGGAAATAAAAAGTTGTCCGTTTATTTATAGGAAAAATCGTCGGACAGGTCAATTTTTATTTTTTATTGCACGCATTTCGACATATCGTTCAAATTTTTTCCGCCATATTTGAAAAAGTTATGACGTCATCGTCATTTTTTTTTAAATGA
>JAFFZR010010390.1:0-10194 GCA_018397195.1 Lethrus apterus | reverse complement strand
TTGTCTATGTCTATTCGTTTTTAAGATATTTGCATTTATTCGGAAATTTTGACAGCTGACGGTCTTCGGAAAAACGCCTATAGTTCAATAACGAAATACAGCAAGATCATGAAATTTTATTAAACGCTAGAGGGATCTTTAATGATAATATTAAAATCATTAGAAATTTGATATGTAACACAACATACTTAATAAATCTTCTTCTTTTTGAAACAATTGAAATGCGGAAAACTTATTTTTTTTAAATGGTGCTATATTTTTTTGCATTAGTCGAAAGCAAAATTGAATTGTCTATTAATTTGAATAAGCAACATATGTAGTAAAAATTAATAATTTTCCAGATATTGATGTATTTTTTTCATTTTTGCACATTTTCATCCCTCCTGAGAGCCATCAAACTAATTTTTAAATGTCTTTTAAAACAAAGCTGATAAACTATGAACTAATAAACAGAATATGCTATAAATAAGAAGATACATTTAAGCTTCACATTTCAAAATTTTATAATATTCACACATTAAATAGAGAGATCACAAAATGCCATATTTTGTATGTAATATTACTGCTTTCTTGAGTAAAGCTTGGTGTATCTTCTTATTTACAGCATCTCAGGAGGGATGACAATGTACGATAATTAAAAAATACATCAATATCTCGAAAATTATTAATTTTAAGTACATATGTTGCTTATTCAAATTAATAGACAATTAAATTTTGCTTTCGACTAATGCATAAAAATATAGCGTTTCATTTCAATTCTTTCAAAAAGAAGAAGATTTATTAAGTATGCTGTGTTACATATCAAATTTCTAATGCTTTCAATATTATCACTAAAGATCCCTCTAGCGTTGCATAAAATTTCATGATCTTGCTGTATTTTGTTATTGAACTATAGGCGTTTTTCCGAAGACCGTCAGCTGTCAAAATTTCCGAATAAATGCAAATATCTTAAAAACAAATAGACATAGACAAATATTATCTTATACAAACATATATTAGAATTACCCAGTGAATTTAAAAATGTAATAATATACAGGTGTTCCATTTAAAATTTTAAAGTTGTTCGTGGTTTCGCACAAACGAAACACTATGTATAACTGAAAATAGTGGTGGAGACCATAAATTCAAAAAACTTTTGTCATAAAATATTTTTTGTATTTTGCATAACAACGGAGATATCGAAGAATATCGCACTAATGTGACAACCTGTATATTAAACGAGTTGATCGTATTAAGTATATTTAATTACTGCAAAACAAAAATCATTTTATACCACGTTGTCGTATAAAATACGTCTATTTCACCAACTTGTGTTGCTTGGGATGATATTTTATACAGAGTGTTTATTAAACATGCAGCAACAATTCAAGGGATTATTCCTTATGCTATTTTACGATTTATTCGTCCTAGGATGATTTTAGGAAACACGCTTTATTTCGAAGATACAGGGCGATAATAGTTCGAAAATTAACACATTAATTTAGCCGTAGATTTCATACGTTGTAGATTACGTTTCCATTGTTACTTTTGATCTTTACATGTAATAGTAAGTAATAAAGTATTGTTTTTTTTTTCCCGAAAAGCTTTTAACGTCCTGTACGAATTTTATATATGGGATCTTTACATTTAATACTAAGTAATAAAGTGTTCTTTTTTTTCCAAAAGCTTTTAACGTCCTGTATCTTCGAAACAAGTCATCTTTCCGAAAATCATCCTAGGACAAAAAAAAATCTTAAAATATCCTAAGGGATAACCTCCTGAATGTTTGTCACATTTTTAGTAAACACTCTATATAACACACTTATATTGTCATAAATTATATATTTTACTTTAGTACGGGTGAGTGGAAAATATTTAATGGAAATGAATTGGGTGCTTTGTTGGGTTGGTGGGCCTTTCATTGCTATCAAAAGAAGTATCCTCTCGAACCTTGCAACAATGTATATATGTTAGCTAGTACAGTTAGTTCAAAAATCCTTAGGTCAATGGCGAGGATTGAAGGATTTAGTTTTGTTGAAACCCTAACTGGATTTAAATGGATGGGTACATTCTCTAATTAATAAAAAAGAACTTATATTTTAATTGTTAGTTGTAGGTAACAAAACTGATGAATTGATTCAGAAAAAAAAGACCGTTATATTTGCGTTTGAAGAAGCAATTGGTTTTATGTGGGGCACTGGTGTGTTGGATAAAGACGGAGTGTCTGCAGCAGTACACATGGCAACCCTGGCAGCATATTTAAACAATCACGATATGACTCTTGTAGACCAACTTCTTCAAATTTATGAAGAATACGGAAATCATGTATCTTTGAATTCATACTACATATGCTACGAAAAACCGACGATCGAAAAAATTTTTGAAAGAATACGGAATTTTAATGGTCCCAGTAGCGTAAGTTTTCTTCTATATTTCCATATCTATGCTTATATTAAACTGATGTAATTGCTTCAAATCGGAGTTGATGTAAAATATATGAAATATGGTTTTAATTACTGTTTACTGCAGAATTATTTAAATTAAATTAAAGTGTGGAAAATAACCATTCCAAACTTTCGAAATGACTTTATTTACTCAAAATATTTCTTTTAGTATCCCAATTCAATTTTAAATGGAAAATATATAATAGAAAATGTGAGAGATCTTACAACAGGTTATGATGACTCACAACCTGATAACCAAGCAATATTACCAGTTTCCAAAGAAAGTCATATGATAACATTTGAGTTTGAAAATGGCCTCGTAGCAACTATTAGAACCAGTGGAACTGAACCAAAAATCAAATACTACACGGAAATGTGTGCACAACCTAAACAAGGGTTAGTATGCGTAAAATTTTATAAAAACCAACTTTCAGTTTTTCTTTTAGATCGAGAACTCAAATACAGGAGACATTAAAAGAAATGGCAGAAGCCATATGCGAAGAGCTGTTGCAACCAGAACTAAATCGACTTATAGCAAAATCAGATTAATGTTAATTTTTGGAAATTTGAATTCTGTGTTTTTAATATTTCTCTCAGAATTAATCCAGGTTAAAACTGTTTCGAGAATTGCTGCATACTCTTTTGTTGGAATTCGGGAAATTATTCTGCATGCGATGATAACACCCTATATTATTACTATAAAGATTTTGTTTGTCAATAATTTTACATCAGAGTTTCCATAAGCTTATTCACAAATAACAGATAAAAGTAATTATTTCTTGAAGAAATACCTATTACTTGGAAGAAGCTACAACTGAAAAGTATGCTGACATGTAAAATATTCCACTCTTCCATTAACGTAGAGCCTGAAGAAAAATCGGTTGGTCCTGGCTACAAACTGTTTTAAATAGGTAAAATCATCATATGCAGTAAGACTTCACTTGCCTGCAGTAATAAGTTTCATTCGTTTGCCTGATATTTACATTTAGGTGGGTTAATAGTAAAAATGGTCCAATAAAATTGTTAGATACTTCCGTAGAAAGTTAAAGATTTTGCATACAGTTAAATTAATAAACAAAATTCTTAATTTTTATTATAGTATTATTTTATTAATTACAGTCAATACATATTGTTTTTATTTTTAAAATTGTCGTAAAACGTAAAACGACGACATGCAACTACGTAAAGTTGTTTTTGTCATTTGTTGATTAGTGGCAACCCAGCGCAGCAGAGCATCCAGAGCGCCCATTCAACCAGTTATAAGTTTTTATCGAGACTAGATGTACATTGAAATTTGTCTGACATAAGTCATGCCTAGTGCCGTTATGAATTCAAGTGTCAAATGTGTTTTTTTTTTCTTTTCTGTAAGAAAGTTATAGCTTGTTATTCTAGAAGTCCGCCCATATATCTAGCACCGTTAATTGTATGCGATTGGTGAATGTTCCGGCAACTTTTCTCAAACAATTGAACCTACCCAGACCTGAGAGCCAGTCGAACCCAAATAGGTACAATAATTTTTTACACTACTGTTGTTTGTTTAGTTAGATGCATGACAGAATGGCACGCTACAAAATGATACACCTAAAAAGGTACGCCCAAAATGGTACACCACAAAAGGGGTACAGTTATGAAATGGTACAAAATTTTCATCGGTGTCATACATTTTTCAAACCCAGTGCAATCAGTTAGGAGAAAGGTTCATAATTGGTTGCGTCAAATGAAAATAGCAGCCCCTTGCCAATGTTTCTGTAGATTTGGCGAAATATTTTCATTGCTGTACTTTCAAAATCCGTTAATACTTTTGGAGGATTTGCTTCAGGAACAATTTCATGCACTGCGTTTAGCATTTTTATATAAATTCTTTGCTCTTTTCCTGGTAGAATAGCAAGAATGCAAGGAAAGGCCCTACCATCCAGTTGGATAGCAATGCTATACAGCTGATAATAAATTTCTGTGACCACTTTGAATGTTCCATCAGCTAGCCATAGGTCGTTACTAACAAGAAGATTAGTCGACGTTCTATGCCCAAGTACCTACCGACCGCCGTTGTACATTTTGTACAGTTGTGCGTATAATGTACCATTTTCACCATGTGTTATTTTGGTAGTGTAGCATTTTAACAATGCACCATTTCCAGCATGTAACATTTTAGGGATGCACCATTTCAGTGTTGGACTCTTTTAGTGCTGTACCATTTTGGACGCCCCCTTTTAGCTGTACCATTTCGGTATGTACCATTCTATCGTGTCACGTGTTTATTTATGTCAACCGAGCGCAGTAGTGTTTTTCTTCCGACATTGACATGCAATGAAGTACGTCTGATATAAGTCTATAGCATCCTAAATGTTTTTCTTTTCATACGTAAGAGCATGAGTGCTCCACTTTTGCCGGAAAGATTTTTATTTTGCATGAGCAATGGTTGCTTGGCAATTAATGGCAATTAAATTTGATGAAAATTCTTTTCCAAAGAAATTTGTCGAGTTTAATTGCCTTTAGCAACCATTGTGAATAAAAAAATCAAAATCTTACCAGACAAAAGTTGAGCACGAATGATCTTTGGTTGGAGAATTAACCGAATTATAACATTGACATTTGAAGGGCTCGGGCGTAAAACATGTTAAGTGACAGAATTAAAAATTTTGATATACTTGGTTATAAAACATGATAAGTGACTAATATCAACGCTATATATCCAGATATTAAGTCAAATCGCCCGCCAAGACTTGCATGAGCGACCTTCAGATGGTGCGCATTGTAGGCAAGTAACATTTGCTATATTACTTTAGAACAAACTTTAGAATCTCAGAATAACATACTGCTACTTAACATGTTTTACGCCCGAGCCCTTCATTTGTCAAAATGACATTTAATGTATTTTTAAAGTTGTCATGGTAAAACCTATGACGTAGCGGCAAGAAAAGCACCATGAATCTTTTCAGTATAAGATTGTTCTGATTGGTGCATGTGATCTTGGTTTTAAAATATCATTGGTCCACATCAACATGAGGTTAATTCTCTGTGGAAGGGTAAGAACTTGTTACTCCAGAAGTCCACCCATAACTCTGGAACAATTGAACCGATCCGGACACGTGAGAGAATCGAACCCGAGACTCCCGCATGACAGACCACGATCCAACCAGCCAAGCCACTCCGGGCTATACGGCTTCAAAACTACATAGCAGCCACCTAATGGATAGTATTACCAACATATCTCCATTTCGCAAGTGGCAATTTGGCAGGAGCGGGTGAACACGGAAGCAAACTTTGCCCCGCCTTCTTCAATTGCAGTTACCTACCGTTGTAGCTATATGTGTTATAGATGACTTTGATACAATTGACTTAAATTTGGTCGCCAATTAATTATCAGTTATTTTGTATCGTTATGCTTTACATGCTGTGTCGCAGATCGCAGCGCCACCATAAGAGGCTGACCAAATGTGCGAGAGTGATCCATATATAACAATTACTGTAGTTTGATTAGGATGGAAATAGCGGACAACTTTTCCCTATTAAGTTATCTAGGCCTACTCCCTGCCTTATTCATTCTTACAATGTAGAAGAAAATGGTTTTCATTTTTGTCGCTGATATGATGAAAATGTCACACGCAACTGACAATAGATAATATAACCTACTGGATAGAATGGACTCTTTCTAACAAATGCTAGAAACCTTAATGGCTCAATCTGCACGCTTTGGAGAATATTAAAATATCAAAGCTTGCTTGGATTCAATTTATATACATTTCAAATTTATGTATTTTAAATTATCCGTATCAATAATATTTCGTTTTAAAACTCATCACATTACATTATTAAGTTAAGTAATCTAATTTGTTAAAAATCAAATAACACTTACACGTGAAAAGTTTATTGTGAACATAATGATGTTACATCTATAAAAAAATTAATTGTTCACAATTTTCGTCTGCTTCATATATTTCCGCTTGTCCTCTTCGTTTCCTTTTTCTAGATATTTTCCACGCAAATGTCTTTTTCTGTTTATTTCTTCAATATATTTTTCGTCCATCCAAACCTTTTTCGGTATTTTCCATGTGGTTAACTTTTTTCGTATATTCCTTGTAAATTCCTAGTTCCAATATTTATTACTTCACTTTGCTTGGATCGTCGTCTGGTTGTTCGTGTGTGTTTTGTTAGTTTTTTGTGTCTTGTAATTGTGCTAACCCTTCGTCCCATTTCCAGCATTCTCCATTTATTATCAGTTTTTTTATATCCTATCTTGGTCTTGTTTCTTTTTCCTCTTTCCTCCTTTGCTATTTCTCTTATTGTTTTTTGTATTCCTTATTCTTTTTTCGTAAGATCTGAATCAATGAAGATCTTTTGTTGGAGACTCCTTCATTTACTTTTGTTCTTTAAAATGTCGATTGTGTCCGTAAGGCTGTGTATTTCTATCAAACACACATACTCTTCTATTTTTTGAGCACTTTTTATTTTAACATCCACTTGCAATCCTTTTGATAAAAAGTTTTCCAACGTTCCTTTCAGTACTTCATCTCTCAAATTACTGAGTTTAATTGCGGAGCGAAATTAATCAGCACCTTCCGCTGTGCCAAGGTGTTACTTTCTAATCCGTTTTAAATAAACTTTTTTAGCTTGTTTAAATGTCGGAAGTGCTGTTTCTGCTATTTCTCTTCGATCCTTTCCTTCAAGAACTCTATTAATTTTGTTGTTGTTGTCTTTTTTAGTTCTACAAAAATTCTTTACAATTTTCCTCTACTCCGTATTTCCGTTTGTCCTGTTCGTTTCCTGTTTGTAGACAAATAACACAAAAAGGAACGATATTAAATAATATTTAAAGAAACGCTATTAGAGAATACGAAAAGACTTGAAAACTTATTTAAATGTCATAAATTTTTTTTATTGTAACCATGACAACGATATTATAATCAGTATAATTCTTTAATTCGTCATATATAGTTTTCTCAGAAGTCTACGTAAAGATAAAAAAAGATGATACATGGTGTGTCAACACCTCTACCCGACTGGAGAATAACAATGGTTTGGAACAAGGATAAGGTTTGAGTTGGCCAATCCAAGTGTACTTTCTATCTTGTTATATTTTCTATGCAACTGACATACGAACTCTCAATTTTGACATATCAACTAAAAAATAAATTTAAAAAAAATGTTCTTTAAAATTCGCCGTATTTTTTAATAGATTTTCAACTTGTGATGGGAAACTGCATTAATAGGTAAGCACATTTTCAATTTTTAAATACTAATATAGAACAATTTTAACGATGCTTAAGGAAAAACCACAAAACCAAATCTTTTATTTAACGAGCGGAATCCAAACGTAGAGTGAGTTTGATCCATAGTACCGAAAAATCACTAACGTGATCCGTGGGTAAAATAAAGTCTTTACTCAAAAAAAGATATTTATTAAATCATCTGATCACGGGTCACGTTAGTAATCTTAATCTTCCACTGCCATATGTTTTATTTGCTTTCTACAAGTATTAAAAAAGTACCAACAGTATTAAGCAAACATCGGAATAAGATTTTTTCCTCATGTTATCAGGTGTAAACGATTTAACACTGGCAATATGCTTTTCGACTTCTTGCGATTTTTCATCGATAGCGTTCGAAATGTCTCTCATGTCCATTTTCTAGTTGGTATTCGAGTTACGGGATTGCGCCACATTGCATATAACGTGCGTACTTTTCTTCAGGCGACGCTATAGGTCAATCCATTTAAATGAAGGGAAGTCTTCAGAACATCTATATGATTGGGAAATGTGTATGAAGATGGGCTTGACGGCTTGTTGTCTTTTCCGTATTATGACAATTAAACAAAGTTGTTAGAAGCGTAAGGAGATGTTGGCAAGACGCAATTAGTTTAAACATGATTGACTTAGTTTGTCCGTTTTCAGTTCCATATAATATACAGGGTCCTGCATCCATTCTCCGTTCTTCCATTTCTCATTTCCTGTTACAATTAGAAATTTCTATCAACGGCAGCGTTTAACTAGAGATAAATGAGCATTTCAGGAAATTATTTTTGAATATACAGGCTGTCCCGAAAAAGACCTGTGTGGTCACGTGCCATTTTTTTAAATGGGACACCTAGTATCTGTTTGCATAGTTCGAAGTGTTTTGGGAGTATATTTTTACGTGGATATTTGTAGAATTCAATTCTGAAGATTTTTCATACAACGATCATATGGCTGTCTTTAGCCGTTTACTAAAAAACAGGAAAAATGGTTAAATACATGTTCAAATGATACACTTTACACATCAAGTCTGTCTGAAAAGAAGGTAGAAATATCATGCTGCTATAGTTTTTACAAAATAATAAAACGTGAATGATGTATTGCTTTAAAAAATAGTCAAATGTGTCAGGTGGTCCTTATTTCTTTGTCGGCCATTTAAATGTGAAGCGTACCTACATTTACATGAGAAACGTACTACCAAATTTTTTACAACAGTTGCCACTTGCCAGAGAGAGAATATGGTTTCAACTTTCAACATGATGGTGCACCCGCTCATCATACGCAACCAGTGAGGGAACATTTGTATTTAGTATTTCCAAATAAGTGGATAGGGAGAGGCAGACCGCAGCAATGGCCAGCAAGATCACCCGATCTCACTAAAATGGAGATGTGGGGACATATAAAGGGCATTGTTTATCGGGAACTACCAACTACTGTAGAAAATATGCATAAACGTATTCGAAATGCGTTTAAAATTATTACAGCCGATATACTAAGAAGAGTGGAAAATTCTTTTAAAAATCGTGTTCGTGTTTGTTTAAATAGAAATGGAAGACATTTTGAAAACTTTTTGTAAAATTAGTTATGTGTTTATTCATACTTATTTATTTTATTAATAATTTAAATGTTACAAATAAGAATGTTGGCGATATTTTAGTAAACGGCTAAAGATAGCCATATGATCGTTGTATGAAAAATCTTCAGAATTGAATTCTACAAATATTCACGAAAAAATATACAGGATGTTCCATTTGAAAAAAATGAGAAAAATGAAGATGAATTTCTCGTAAAGTCGTAATGAATTTTAAACACCCTGTATGTTGCAATGACACAAAACTTTGTCTGAAGCATCCATCAACCCTTGCTAAAAGATATGTCAAATAATTACTCTTACATTTAATATTTGTAGCCGCAGCGATTTCTTTAAAGGTAGTACGAAAAATTAAGTTTTTTGAAGTAACCGCTAATTACGGCGGAATGCATGAATCAAATTAAAAAAAAGTTAGATATCAATAGGTACCCCCAAAACACTTCGAACTATGCAAACAGATACTAGGTGTCCCATTTAAAAAAATGGCACGTGACCACACAGGTCTTTTCCGGGACACCGTGTATATTCAAAAATAATTTCCTGAAATGCTCATTTATCTCTAGTTAAACACTGCCTTTGGTCGAAATCTCTAAGTGTAACAGGAAATGAGAAATGGAAGAACGGAGAACGGATGCAGGACCCTGTATATACAGTGTGTTTGGTTTTAGTTGTCACAGCAGATATCTCGGCTATTGTTAGAGATACGACAAAATGTCATAGAAGAAAAGTTATTCTACAGTAAATTTTCTATTACCTGCCATATCCAAAAAAAAACAATTGAGCATCAAATGCGTTAGATGTAGGAAAAGTTTAAATGCAACGTATCCAATTTTATTATGTATTTGAAAAGTGTAAAAAATTCTCTTTACAACAATATATCACATGCCACAGTTATCTAATCAATTAAAAACATAAATCGATAATTAAGTAACAAATGCAAATTTTTTTG
>JAFFZR010010389.1:0-10329 GCA_018397195.1 Lethrus apterus | reverse complement strand
TTACTATGCGCATTTCGCACAATAAATTATAAAACAAAAGAACATCGCGTTGCTAAGATACAAGCATAACGATTAATTTTTTAACTTGAACACCTTGTATATTTTTATATTTTTAAATTGCTCTGGTTGCCTGCTATAATTACTTATAAAACAATTTGTCTCTAGGATCGCTAGTTGAGGAACAATAAATTCTTGCATTCTGGGTATTCACGAATTATTCTACAACAAAAAAAATTTTATTTAAAGATACAGACTTAATTAAATAGACAAAGTTTAATTACCTTACAATGCGCATTTCGCACAATAAATTATAAAACAAAAGAACATCGCGTTGCTAAGATACAAGCATAACGATTAATTTTTTTTAATTGAACACCTGTATATTTATTTTCATTCAATAATATTGCCAAAAAAATTTACGATCATTATATATTTATTACAAAACAGTACCTTTAAAAACTGAAACATAAATTCACTACTACGTGACTTCATAAATTTTTAATAAATTACTTTGAAAAGCACACATAATGGTTTACGTAGCTTTTATGACTTACAATATTTCAAAGGTTAACTTTGAGTTCAGGATTTCTATTTTACACGTGAGATACTGTGATATTCCAAATAGAACGGGTTCTAGATTACCTTATCATCAAACGTTTATGAACCAAAGACTAATATATTGATTTGCAATCATTGAGGAATAAATTTAAATTACTTTAAGAATAGAACATATTTTATGTTAATTATAATATTATTTTTATAATAAAAATTGCATAACAAAAGATTATCACCAAACTTAATAAATGGTTTTCACTTGCACAAAAACTTTTATTTCAGAAAGCCGTGTTTGCATTGTAAAATTATAATTGAATCTATTTAAAAACGTCAGGATATAAAAATACATAAATTCATGTTGTGTTGGTCTTTCGGTTTCATTTCCATTGAAAATGTACATTCATCTATATTCTGCCAATTTGCGTAGTAATGCAATTACGTTTTAAATGTCGTTTGGAGTACGCTATAAATTAAAGTGAGCTTAATGTTTTTGTGAGTGTGCACATTTAACTGCTTAACTATGTGATAAATGACTTATAATACGTTGTATTTAAATCTTTAAAGCGAAAATTCATTAATTAATTATTACAATTGAATGAATTTTTATTAATGAATTTTGAGAGATAACGATCCTATCTTCTATTTGTATTAACGACATGTTGAAAAACAGCGTCCTTTGACAGAGTAACATGAAATCCTGCAAAACAACATTAAAATGCGATGACCAGGCGTTGTTTCATATTTTCAAACCAAATCAAAATTCCCGGTACATCATTGAACATAAAACGTCGTTTTTAAAAATATAATTTCATTTCATCTAATAGCTATTTCAGAATTACCTCGTATATAAACACCATGATTTTGTAAGAAATTAATAAACAGTGATAAATAAAATCATTTTGATTTCCTTTTATGTTTGGAACCTATTGGAACCTATTGGAAACTCGAATATTCAAACATAAGATAAAAAAGTTATGCTTAAAACATTTTAAGAAAATATACAAATGTTAACTGTGTAAGCAAAACAATCTCAACTCATAACAATCCTTTTCAACTCAAATTACCATTAATTTTAATATTTAATCCCCAGGTTAGAACAAATAAATATTATGGAATTTATCCATATATTTTAAGTGGAAACATGTCATCGAATAGTCCCCAATGAACGATTTATATCAGCGTCCCAGATTCAAATACTTTTTTGTAATTTACGCGATCTTCCGTGCGAAACAAACGTCGTCCCTTTGTGAGGGAAAAAATCACTCGTTTTTTTTTCGCATTTAATCAATCACGTCGGTTCGAGCGGAAACGCTTATTTCGGCAAACTTTTCGAAATCGATTTAACGGACAATTAATTTGTTGAAAGGAATCATCAGCACATTCTCTATTTACATATAAATTAGATGAAAGGTGCCGGAATAAAAATATTTCGTTCCGTCTGGACACACGAAAGTTATGTAAAATAATTCAAAGCAATTTTGCATATAGGAACGATCTGATAAATATTAGCGTGAGCAACACTTTGCATTCATTTACATAAGCTTTTGTTAATCGACCATACAAACTCTTTAATGATCAACGATTTATCGATCTTGATGTCTGAACGAAACTTAAATCTCGACACGCACGTGATGAAGGAGTTGGTTTAGCATAAAGAATTTAATGGGAACACCACACAGTTGCTATTGAAAAAAATATTCTTTGGAAACATCAAGATTTCTATAAAAGATTGAAAGTGGTTTTTAGAAAAATCTCATGTAATATAACGTGTAGAATAAAAGAAAAAAATGCATTAGGACTGATATGTAGGATGTCAGTTGAAAAATTAAAAAAAGTGAGCAGAAGGGCTCCACATTATTCAAGTAAAGAAGAATAAAAGTTATCACCGTGATATGAAACGATCACCGTCTGAAGCTATGTTTGGGTTTCCCTAAAGGATTGGTCTTACAGACAGTGTCTTACAGACAGTGTCTTACAGACAGTGTCTTACAGACAGTGTCTTACAGACAGTAATCCTCCACGAAATGTAATTGATAGTTTTTACTACTGAAGATGATCTAGAAAAAAAAAATCCTTAATCAGGTTCAGATTCATGAAGAATAAGTCAGGAATCAAACGATATAATGTAGGTGATTAAATGAATATAGAACAGCTTTTTTTAGCAAATGATGACATTGTTTTTGTCTAAAAGTCTAAACAATTCTTTACTTCAGCAAACATATTCCTTGTGTGTTGTTTGTAATAATATGTTATTAACATAAATTAATGCTCAAAGCTGTATAAAACGCTTTGAAAAACTTCGTGTGACATCATTCAAAAAAATCGATAATGTAACAGAAATAAAATGTTTACTTTTAAGGTGACCAACATTTTATCATGAATCGTAGTCCTTTTAAAAGTCGTATTTCTTTGTACCCCTTTTCATTCTTTTGTACTTTTTTTAATTCTTTTGTACTCCTTTTGTTACTTAAGGGTGACTTTCAATTACGGAGCGAACCCAACCCATACAACCCATATTTTTATTCCAAAACCTCACGTGCAAAAAAAAAATAGTGTGGCCAATGGAATTGCACAAGAATAGTTGGGCCAACTTATTACTTTGCCAAAGAAAAGAAAATATTATTGAGAAACTAGTAAATTCAAAAAGGCAACGAAAAAACTTGACAAAAAATAAAGAAGAAGAAACAATGAATGTGATTCAAAAGTGAAGTGTGTAAATTTTAAGAATATTGGAAAAGAAAATTATGAAGATGAAGATTTAAATATTTTCCATGGACTTATAAAACTGGCATTAGAAAATATTGACTAAAGAAAAATAAAAGAAAAAAAGAAAAATAAACGAGCAAAAATAAAGGAAAATTTAAAAAAGAACATACAAATCAGTGAAAGTGGTAGAAGTGGTGATTAGTAAGTTTTCAAAATTTTATAATGAACATTAATTATAAATTTAAAAAGGTAAAGGAAACATGAATATAATATAATTTTTAAAAGACAACTTTCTTAAAGACATATCAATGATTTAATGAACACAAATTGCTCAACAAAGAACTTTATAAAATCCTTCATAAATTTAAAAATATTTCAATTTTGAACTATGTACTAAAAGCTTTAAATAATCCAATATGTCTAAGCTAACGACATAATTTTATGTTTTTGATTGGGTTTTACGATGATGGATAATTTCAATTTCCTCAGTAAATTCCACCATTATATAATAATATCCTCTAACAAATTTATTTCCACTCTTTATTGGAAGCATATTAATCAATCTTTCCTCATTCAATAAATTTTACAGTATGTCTAAGCACATCTTCTTGTGACAGGCTCCTTTAAAAATGAATTATTTCCCTTTATTCGACATCTTATAATCGATAAAACGTGCCTCTTTCAATTTCAGAGATGTGAATAAAATCTGTATCAAATTCCTCGTAAAAATAAAACGATTTTATAACGTGATTTAATTTATATCAAAAAACAAAAATTTTGTGTCCATGTGAAGTACAAAACACATGAAAAGCCGACTAGAGCTGAGTAGAGTTGTTACAACAATTCTAAAATTTTAATTTTCTCTGAACTTAAGTACATCTACATTCATGTTTTCGTATTAAACTATGTTTTACGACCAAATTAACGAACTTTAATCTGTAATAAGTAAAGTTTACTTCTATATCTTAATTCGTCGACCACGTTCTTAAAACTCTTGCATTTTTATTGAATTTTAATTGTCTCCTGTTGAATTTAAATTTAAAATGAAGAAATTTAATTTCACCGCATGAATTTTAACATAACGCAGACATTTAATCCCATTTGAGTAATTCCATTATATTTTTGCGGCCATATTAGAATTTCAAAGCACACGATCGTGATGCTTAAATAGTCAGCATAAATTGGGCATTTTCCTCGGATGCAATTTCATTGACTTCGCGAGTTTGCGATGCTTTTATTGCGAAAAATCTTTTCCTGGAAACACTATCAACCTGGAGGCTATAATCGATCTCAAAACTCACGTGACAGACTTGGGAGATGCGCCAATGAACTAGATCGCTCGATTCCACTTTATCTTGCAGCCTGAACACCATTAGCATATTTTATAAGGGCACCGCATTGTCCTCGAGTTAGGATCATTCGGTGAGTGCATATATGGTATTTCACAACGACTTACTTTTGTTTAAGAAACTTTTACGTAGAAAAGTTCAGAACTGAGTATCAGTAAAATTTATAATTATTGTATGTTTCTTTCTATAACACGACACAAATTTATAATTATAATAATATATATATATATATTATATAAATTTATAATTTAACAATTATATTAACTATAAATCGTAACACATATTTTAAACCCATAAAACTATACTTATATTTATTTTCATCCACATTTCTCCTTCTTGATTTAAATTTTGTTCATTTTGATGAATAAAAGAGTAATCATACTTTATATAAAATTTACTAGGCAAACACAACACGACTCCACGACAAATATTTGTTGAGAAACTGTTCTTGCTTCTGACAGCTCTAACATGTTTCACATTAGTGTTCTTTAACAATGCATGAGTTGAAGTTCATCTATTATTGTTCAATCGATATTCTAGAAAATAGAATAAGTAACTAAATTTAAATAATAATTTACTTTTAGGTCTGCAATTTATCCACAAAATTTTTATTTTTAATAAGGAACAAACTAATATTCTTATTAGTCCATCTGACGCACGAAATAAAATTATTTTCATTGATCGGTTGAGCCTGGTGATTAAAAATTGTTCTTTCAGCCTTTACCTTTTAAAATTAATAACTTGCAAAATTAAATTACACATCCAATACATTTAGCCTTTAACTAAGTGACATACTATGTAGATTTCAAACACTTGAACGTGATGAAACATTTAAATGCAAAATGGATGCTAAAATAAAAGGTATTGCTTGTAAGAAGAACAAAGAGTTTTGTTAAAAACCTGTCGATTTAATTAAATCCCTAACATCATGAAAATAAATGGTCGAAGCATTTTAATTGTGTTTTTATTTCAAACTGACTATTCGTCGTTTTACTTTGGAATCTGATTCTCAAACGAATAGAAAATCTAAATTCGAAAAGTCGTACCAATAATCCTAAAGGAACACAAAAATATCAGTAGGAAATATATGAAAGAGGTGACTATAAATATATACAATGAGAAATTAAAAAAACTCAAAAAATACAATCTCCATTTCGTTGAAATTCAAAGCCCTTCCACGATTTTCTATAGCATTTATTTTATTTTATTAATACATAAATAAAATAAATTATATAACAATAAAAAACAACAAAAATTTTAAAAATCTTGAATTACAAATAAAAATAGATCAGAAAATATAATGAAACAAGAGCGTAGTTATAAAAATTACAGATAAATCCGTGTTCCACACAAAATTCCTTAGAAAGAAAAAAATTCAGGAAATTTTTCAGGCAATTTTTTTCAAATAAAAAGCGATTTAATGGAAAGAAAAAGGTTAAAAAATAAGAAGAAAATTTGGAAATATATAAGACAGAAAAAAACAAGATGTTCAATAGGGGGATTGGGGAAATTTTTTCTGGGAATATTAAAGAGAAATTAATAAAGAAATTTAGAAATTTATGTAAAAGATATTTAGGACGTGAAAGAGGAAAAAGTGTAACAAAGAACATTAAGTAGGTACGTTTTATGGAGATTGTAAAAAACAAAGGCAACTGAAAATGAACATTTTTCTATTTATAAAATATATATTTAAGAACATTATTTTTCTACATTAAATTCCATTCCTGTAAAATTGAAGAATTTCATTGATCCGAGACTGGAAACTTTTCCTCGAAAATTAAATGTTAAAAGTTTCCTAATTTAATAAACTCCTGTCGTGTCTAATTTATCGTGAGTTTCTCTCAAAACAATGTTTCTCCGTTACTTTGTATCAAAAAATACGTAATACTTCAACACAAAGAAAAATACTTCAAAAATTGAACTCTTAGAGTAAAACAAAAGCGATCTTCATTATAACTTATAAGGCTTCCAAATGTATCAACATCTTGTATTCCACATCAAAGAGTCCTTAAAATCATTTTATTCATTTTTTTAAATTTTGTACAGTATTTTCAAAATCTATTATCCTACTATACTTTTGTTATTTTGTTTTCCAATTCATAACCTTTTCTGTTTTAAAATTAATTATATATTGTTTATGTCCTTTGGTGACAATTTTTCTAATTATTACTACATTATTATTTTAATAATATTAATTGATGACTTTTTAATTGCAATAATTTTTCTTTGTATTTTAAGTAAACATCAACCATAATATTTATTATTAAAATCTTATAAAGGATACGCAAGAGGTATTCAAAAAATGGAAGTATCCTCTATAAGTTTATGGATTAACTAAAAGAGTTTTCTTGTCATCGTTCATATAATGGAAAGCTTTCTTAGCTTCGGATAAATCCAATTGACGTTGTGTTTATTCTAGTACTTTCTTTGCTTACATCAAAATTAGTTTTCATAAAATATATTATATTTTCAAGCTTTTCTAAATATTTTAATTAAAACTGAATATTCGACACATTTAAATTATAGGAAAAGCTATCAATCCTACCGCTTACTTAGTAAAGAATACTAATATTTACAATTTCAATAAATATTAAATAAATTTCCACAAATAACGAAACTTAATTAATATTCCTTAAATACAACTTGTAGAAAACATTTTTTCCAAAGCACGTGTTTGAATTCAAATAAAATGCATTTTTTAAATTCACGCTACATTTCATTTGTTGTACATTCGTAATGACGAGTTTTACATTAAAGTTTAATTTTCTAACATAAATAACAACCTCGTCTCGCGTAAATGGTGCGAAATCGTCGACAATTAATTTCGCTTAAATAATAAAAAACAATTTTTTTAAAGTTGTTTTCTTAGTAATTCCACGAAATTTTATGCGGCCAGTAATTTATGACAAAATAAATTTTTATCACGCTGTGAACTTTATTATCCTTAATATCAACGAAAGCTTTTTGCTAGTAATTAATAAGGTTTAATGGAATGAAAGATATTCGAGAAAAGTTTAGCAATTTTCTGACGAAATTTTATATCGATCTTTTTTACCTTCTAAAATTTTTATTCTACCTTAAATTATGTACAATGTGAGTACGAAATTTAAATAGTAATTAAATTCGTGAATTTAAAATTTGAATACAAATTATCTAAAATTATTAAATTAAATAAAACAAACATTTACTCAAAGATTTTTCGTTATTAACATTTCTATTTCAAATATCGCCGCATTTTTGCGATGTGTATTTTGTTTCAAACAATTATTTCATACTCACACTTAATTATTATAATTTTTTAAAACAAAATGTTGGTAAATTATTTTTATGACGCCTTTAATCGATTCCAGTTTTTTGTGTTATAAGAAAATATTTAATTTAAGTAAATGTTGCTTTTCTTTTCGGACTATTTAAGGTATCAATTATATTGAAAACATTTTGATTCAAGTTTTAATTTTTCAGAATTTGAAAAGCCAAGAGTAGACGACGACAATGAAGGTGAAAAGATGGAACGTCCGAAATATGCTAATTATCATGCAACTGTAGTCCATGTGTCCAAGTCCACAATCGCAAGAAAGAAATATAATTTATTATATTAATATTTATACAAATAACTAAACGTTAAATATTACTTTATCATTCAAATAGAGGTAATTTAACTATGTTAATGATATGGTAAATTCATTGTTGGAAGTATTGATTACAATACACAATGCTTCCTATAACAAAGCCACAATACATCAATAGATTAAGAAAGCCTTGAGATAATCTAAATGATAATAGCTTCAACATATACCAGAGACAAACTGTATTAATTTTGTATAGCCTTTAATAACAAACTACTTAGACGTAACGCAATAAGATAAATGTATCAAATAAAAGATATTTAATTCATGGGTTTTTGGTATTTAGAATTTAGAACAAAAAGCAATAATGAAATAAACGAAATAGTATAAATTAACTACTCACTCTCTTACATGTTATAAATAATCTTTATATGTCGTCTGTTTCATATCAATACTCAGGATATTCCGTCCTGCCGCTGCACACGCATACATCATCTGCATCTTTTCTCCCCACAAAATATACACTATACTTAATATCTACTCATAAAATATTTATTTACTCCGTCCTCAATTCCGACATCTAAATGCAATTGCACTCAGCGTTATTTCCATAATTTACTTTCTTATAAAAATACATGTTTCTTAAGGGATTTATTATGGTATAGCTCATTTTTTATATATTCTCTATTTAATTCTCTTCGACATCCCATTAAACCAACTTCAGCCGTCAGCGCTTGATAAACCTTATTTTTTTATAAAATCTGCTGCCCTTTTCCCACTTTAATACAAATCGCCCATTTTATCCATCTATACTAAAATTTCCATGATTTCCTCTTTCAAATCATACTTTACTCGGTAAAGTATCCATCATCCCTCATCAAACTTGCGTACAAATCCTCCGCTGCGTATTTGTTATATAAATAATTGATTGTTTTATTTAATTGTTTTAACTTCATAATTTCGAGAGGTTAATATGAAATCGATCCTAAATCCGGAAGAACGTCGGTTTTATTTTCTTGGATATATCGAATTGTGAAAAATAAAACATTTAAGAAATATTTTCGAAGATCAAGTCTCATAATAAGTTTGAACATCGTTAGTGAATCCTTTAGCCTTAAAATATGGCAGAGTTCTTCCACATCCAAAGACGAAGTCGGTATAATATTTTATATAATAATAATCTTTATAAAGAAGCTTTGGATAAAATTTTGCATGGTACACGTGTGTTATGGCATATTAGTTACTTGACAATTTTTTTCCCACTCTTGCACCATAAGCAACTATTAGGAAATAAGCTGTCTTATAATAACTTTGAACATCCTATTATAATCCTTAGTAAATCTTTTTGTTTTAAAATATGCCAGAGTTCTTCCAAGTCCAAAGACGAAGTCAGTATAAAATTTTATAATAATAACAATCTTTATAAAGAAGCTTCGGATAAAATGTTGTATGGTACACGTGTGTTATGGCATATTAATCACTCGAGAAATTTTTTCCCACTCTTCCACCATAAGCAACTATTAAGAAATAAACTCTCTTATGATAAGTCTGAACATTGCTATGATCCTCAGTGAAGATTTTAAGATATGCCAGAGTTCAGAGGCGAACTCGGTATAAAATTTTAGAAAACGCGTGATCTCAATACACCATATTCATAGAGTTTTAAGTGCAGTTTACAACATCTAAACATACAGGATTATTCTGAAATTTGTCCCACTATTTTATCAGGTGATACCTGATCATCGCCTAAACCTAAATCTGCAAAAACGACGGTCCTACGTTAAATAGTGTGCCAGAAAAACAATATCATAGTTTTTAATCCTGACTACTACGGTCCTGACTACTGCAGTCAGCCAGCACAATATTGCTAAGCGCCGATTATTATCTTGGTCGACTGGTCTTTATTAAGATACGTAAAGTTAAAACTTGTTCCTAATTCAAGAAAAATTTGTTTTATTTATTTTTATTTATTATTATTATTATTATTATATACAGTGTGGTGATACAGTTTGGAACAAAAAATAAAAGCGTTCTATAATGTTTTTGAGAAAATCGCTCGGACAGGTCAATTTTTGTTTTTGAAATGCCGTCTTCTGACGTTAATTTTTTTGGAATGTCGTCATTTGTTTTTGCACAATGACGTCATCATAATT